>CANYBF010279098.1:0-19467 GCA_948192965.1 Dalechampia spathulata
TAATAAATTTTAAAAATAATATTTGTCTTCATATAAATTTTAAAAAATAATATTTATCTTTGAATTAAAATTTAAAAAGTAATATTTATCTTCATATAAATGTTAAAAAATAATATTTATCTTTGAATTAAAATTAAAAAAAAGTAATATTTATCTTCATATAAATGTTTAAAAATAATATTTATCTTTGAATTAAAATTAAAAAAGTAATATTTATCTTCATATAAATTTATAAAAATAATATTTGTCTTTGAATTATTAAAATTAAAGGGGGAGGGGTAGACTTGTCTTTTCACTTCCCCTCTTCCCTCTTTTAATATATATATGATATATGAAATAATATTATATTATATTTTTAATTACATTACATTATTGATTTGATTATATCTTATCAAACGTAATTTAACATGGGGATCATGAAATATCAATCTTAGCAAGTTGAAGTTGAAGGTAATTCATTCTTATGGTTTAATCCATTGAACATGCTGAAACAATTGAGGAAAGTGAATGTAAGTTTAAGACAATATTTCTATTATGAAAATAGGTTTGGCTGCTACTGTAGCCTTGTTTTATTCCCTTTTATTTTAATTGAACGTATTTGCAATCAGTCCAGTCCTTGCATAGACGTAATAGGAATTAAAACACAGCACAAGATGTTATACACAATATGTTATACCAAGATCAACTTCCCGCTTGCATGGGACCCCCTGAGCCCGCAGTGCTCCAACTGCTGTGCAGATACTGGCAGTGTTGTTCGAAACAACTACAGCTTTTATGCCAGTTTCTACGCAGCTCGTCGTAGCGTTTATTCCAAGAGTCTTACGGGCGGAAGCGATTTTGAACAAGACTATGCAACAAACTGGTTGAAGACGTGATGGCCTAACAGGCGTAAGAGTGCCATTATCATCGACCCTAACCAAGAGGCCTACACATTTATATACATCGGAAGCCAATCCATTGCAATAGGAAGTCTCGGAAAGAATAGTAGAATCAGAATACTTGGTATCTCTGATTGCACCAGCAATGCTGAGTACTCCAACCATAAGGGTTGTCATCAGCATTAGAACTGCCTTCAACTTAGAGTAACTCATTTTTTTCTTCTTCGACTTGTTATTTGTTGATGTTTTTTCTTCTGATCTTGTTTTGCAAATTTCATGTCAAGATTGATACTTTATATATAGGGTGTCCGGTTGTACAATGGATTAACCTCATTTCTGACTTTGGCAAAAGCAATTAACAGAGGTGAGGATTAGGCTAAGGCGTGGACCAAACAAGGAATCGACGTAAGCTATATCAGTGGTCTCCGATCTAAAAAACAAGTTGTAGTCTCATGCATGCATCAAGTTTACTTTGCATTGCTCAGAATTAAGTAATATAATAAAAATTGTTGAACTAACTAGATGGAATGAAATTTTGAAATTACTGCTCCCTTTGAGACTTGTCTTAAGGAATTTTATAAAAAAATTATATTAAATATTATCGTCCAAAAAAGTATTTATATTTAAATATGTCTTTAACTTGATTTAGGCTCAGCCTATATCTTAATCAAACTTCCTTCTGACTAATATAAAGTTTATTAAATAACCTTATGAAACAATACTTCTAAATTCAAAATTTAAATTATAATACCCTCATTAAGAGAGTAGGATATATTATATTAATATAATTAATTTTTTTTATTAAATTTAAAAGAGAAAAGTTAGGATCACATATATATATATATATATATATATATATAATACTAATCTTTTTTTTTATTTTGGGAAAGTATTTTGGAAAAGTAATTAATTTATATAAATCAAAGATCTCAAAAAATCCTACATATTTTTTACTAATGTAGAAATAAAAACTTATTATTTGGTAGCAAATATGGATCTAGACTTTGAATAAATGAATGTGTAAACAATTGTTAGTTTTAAAAGTGATGAAGAGGATGAATGGTCTTTTAAAAATACTTAAATTTGAATTAAAATATTTAAAATAATTGTACTATTCAAGTGAAATTAGTAAATTAATTTTATCAATGTGAAAAATAACTTCAAATCAAAATAGTAAACAAATCAATTTTAAAAGTACTATGAAAAAAATAATAAATTGCAAAAACTTATCACTTAGAAAATAATAAATCAATCAAGTTATTTATCAAGATATCCCTTTTACAACATGTTGAATGAGGATTTAAAGGTTAATATTTTAAGTAATCATTAAATTATAGGGATTGTTTTATATTAGTCATTAAATTTTAATTTTTTTCTTTTTGATCACTATATTTTTATTTTTATTTTACTGGTAGGTCATTTATGAAATTTCGATCAAACTTATTGATGTGACATTTTGTCACGTCAAACTTCATATTATTGTCCATGTAAATGTCACATCATCTTATTTTATATCAAAATGATTAGTAAACTTTATTTTATCAAAATTTATTATAATAAATAATTAAAAATTAATTTATATATTCTCATAATGTTAAAATAATTTGATTCTTAATTTCAATATAATTTATTTTATTCATATTTTTTTGATTATTTGTATGGTATATATGGTATATAATATACATTTATTTATCAATATATATTTATTTATCATATGTACTATATAATATGATATATTTATATATCATATACACTATACAATATGATATATATTTATATACCATATATCATATATTATATATATGGTATATACATATTTATAATAAAAAAATTAAAAAAGATAATAAAAAAGAGAAAATGTAATTTAAGATAAGTAGAAGAAGAAAAAATAATAATTTAATACAAGTATAAAGAGAAGAAGAAAAATAAGAAGAAAAAAAAAGAGGAAGAGGAAGAAGAAAAAGAAGAAATAACATATGAAAAAAAAGAAAAAAAATAGTAAATGTAAATGAAGAAAATAAAATATTAATGGAAAAAGAAGAGAAAAGAGAATTGAGGATTTAAAAAATAAAAATTTGAAAAAGAGAAAAATTAAAAAGAATAAAATATAAAACTAAAAATAAACATATAATTTAATTAAAAGAAATTGATAATATTTTAACAAAAAAAATCAAAATAATATATCTTATAATTTCTCTGAATAAATCCTTTAATTCATCCCAACCATCATAACCTAAAACCTTTCACCAACCTTTCAAGAGAGGGCCGAGAATCGAGTGGGACAATACCCAAAACGGAAAGTAATTAGTTCATGGTTCTGAAATGGATCCCAAAGCCCAGGCAGATGTGCATTTATAGTTGTATTTTTCATTTATAAATAGATTATTATAAAAATAATATTTTTTATTTTTTTATTTTATAGTTATATTAAGTGATTTTTTATTAATTATGTTAAGTGATCTTTAAATTTATATGAAAATAGCCAACATTCATATTAAACTTATATAAATTTTATATTAAATATTCTCAAATTTATATTAAATCTTTATTAAATCCCTAGAAAATATATGAAAATATACAATTTTTTTTTTATAAAAGGTCAAAATTTTCCAGTTATATAAAAATGTATAATTTATATATATTTATAACTTTTTATTTCTCTGTTTTTACTGATTTTCATTTTTTTTAAAATATATTTTTACTGTTTTTTAGTGGGCTTCTTGAATTTTCTTGCATTTTCTCATTTTCATTTTACCGTTTTACAGCCTAACACTCTCTCCAACAACAACATTTGGATTAGAGGGTCAATCTCTTGCTCCAACAGTGATATTATAGTCTAAAATACTTTTGAAACCTAACACTCTCCAACAACAACACTTGGATTAGAGGGTCAATCTCATGATGCTCCAACAGTGGTATTAGAGCTCAAAATATTTTTTGGTCCCAAATTGATAATCCAATTCAAGATGTAAAGCATTTGAATTGTCTTAACATCAATCAATCAATCTGCAGTTCAAAAAGAAGAAACAAGTCTTAACATCAATCAATCCGTAGTCCAGAAAGAAGATCAAGCATATTGATGAAAAGAAGATCCAATGGAATTAACAAATCCGAGTTGATAAATTAAATGGATCGTACCCAAGAAAAAACAAGTTCAAGCCCAACAAAAGAAGAAGTTGAGCCTCTAAGGTGAAAATTGGAGTACAAGCTCAGACAAACAGCCTTGAAAGCCTCCAAGACTCTAAAGGGTCTAGATGATGATAGTAAAAAAAGGCAAGTCTCAATACACCTTGATTGGTTCAGGGATGTTAGACCTGAGAGAGAGGATTGAAGAAAGAAAAAAAGGAGAGAAGAGGAAAAGAAGAAGGTAGTTTCATGAAAGACAATCTCACATCGAAAACAAATTAAATGAAGGACTTGTAGCTCAATAGTCATCCAAATCAGATGAAGAAGGCGACATATAATCAAGCTCCACTCATATATATGTAGCTGCAACCCATATATAATCAAGCTGAGCACTCTCCAACAACAACACTTGAACCAGGAATTCATCTGACAATTAATACAAATTTTATGAATAATTACTATTACATTTAACTTAGCAACTTACAGCCTTGAAGCTATTTTAATAAAATAAACCTTGAAAACCAATATTAATTAGGGTAGATTTTCTTGATGATATATTCTTTTTATTGTCGAGATTAAAATGAGCTTGTCTATATATGTACACAAACGACATGTAAACATAACTACCACATCCAACAAGGATTTATATTTCTTTTAGTATCAATCACTAGTATTTTTCCTTTATTTTAAAAATAGACTAATCTTTTTTATTTGGAAATTTCAAGTATTATCAATATTCAAAAATATGTTTAAAAAATTACATCAATTCAATTTTTTTCCAAAATTGTAAAAATAATATATTTTTAAAAATATTTATATTTGGTCGTCAAAGTGAAAATATATTTTTTCAAAAAAAATGGAAAAAATAATAAAAATTATATATCAATTCTTGAAAAATATTTAACTCAATGAAAACAATTGCCTCGTATTTTCATCAAATAAATTCATCCATGTTGAGTGGTCTAAATAAATATTTTAAAATTATTTTACCAATAAAAATGTAAATATGAAATAAGCTTTAAAAAATAATAAATTTTTACGAGAAGAAGATGTTCAAATAAAGGATTTTAAATTTTCAGAAAAGAAACATATTTTTGTATTAATTAATAAAAAATTATTGTATTTTAATTTAAAATATTATTTTTGTTTTGGTGTGGGAAAAATTGTAAATTTGGTTAATTTGATCGAGAGTACTTTGATTCATCCAAAGACATCCTTTGCTTGGCGAGCTTCTCACTTGAGGAATAATAATGATAAGAAAAGAGAGACGGAGAAATCTTAGAAACTACCACTAAAAGAAAAAGTTCATCATGCAAAGCAGACACTGGTTTCCAATAGGACCCACGCTTTGGCGGTCGTCCCAGAATCTAAATAAAGCTAACCAATACTTTCCCTTACAAATTATTGTCAGTCGCTCACGTGGCCGCCTCCTATTGGGGATCACCAAACTGGCATGTGGTCCCTACCTCAAGTATCACCAGCTGTATTTAACCCTGATAAAGACACCTCGTCACCCTTATGCACCCTTTTCTTTCCACCCTTATGCTCCCTTATAAACCCTTATGCACCCTTATGCACCCTCGTATGCTCCCATGCCCGTCTACTTCTTAGGTCTTTTCTTATTCTGGATCCTTCATTTATTTATGTTTTTTATGTAATATTTAAACCAAATAACTTTATAAAATTATGTTGATATTTTCACATTTTAGAAGTAATGTAATAGATATTTATATTATTTTTCTGAGATTTTTATAATTTTATTTTTAATTTACTTTTAATGATTAAATCAAATATATTTAAAATAAAGGATGTTTCTGATATGCTTGAAATAATTTTATTTTCTCCATGGAATTATAACTTTAGAATTAATAATTTCTAATTTTAATATTTATCGATATTTAAATTAATAAATAAGATAAAAATAATAACCATTACTTATATAAAAACGTAATTAGTTGAATTCCTATACATTTAGAAATGCATATTGATATAACAATTCTTTAAATAATTATATTTAAAATATTTTAAAAATTAAAGTCTAATTGATTATCGGTTGCTATTTAAGTATTAAAATAACGTGGAATTTCACATGCCCCCTAAAAACAGTGCCATATGTGACCCGTTACTGTTGACAACTATAAAAATTAGTTAATCAATAATCACATACGAATATGCACCGATAACTGGACCCCCTATACAGACTGTGTCAAACGCCACATACAATTGTCGTTTTGTTGAAATGCATGGCTTATGCTTAATTATTACCCTCTGAGCCATTTCTTGTGGGGACCAACGGTGTTTAGACGTTAATCGAACGGCTTTAAAGTGGTCCCTACCCATGTGTTTAACGATCCCGATCTATCTTAAGCTTAACCTGTCTGTTACTCTGTAATTTCTCCATAATAAAACACTCTCCTATATATTTACACTCTCTCCCTCACTCAGTTCTGCAGTTTTTTCTCTCTGGCTCTGTGTAAAAAGAGAAGTATAGAGGAGGAAATGGATCGTAAATGTGTGCTTACAGTAGCCTTCCTGTGCCTCATTGTGGCCGGTGTCGGAGGTCAATCTCCGTCAGCATCTCCGACTACATCTCCGGTGGCGCCTACAACATCTCCAGCAAAACCTAAATCATCACCGGCTGCTGCTCCCGTTGTAGCTCCTGTATCATCGCCGCCTGCAGCTGCACCGACTAAAGCGAGCGCTACACCTCCAGTAGCTACATCACCGGCTTCGGCTGTTACTCCGGTTAACTCACCGCCGCCATCTCCAGCCGTTTCTCCAGTTAGTTCACCACCACCAGCTGCAGCCGTTACTCCAGTTAGCTCTCCACCACCTGCAAAATCACCAGCACCAGTAGCTGCTACTCCACCACCTGTGAAATCACCATCTGCATCGGCTCCTGAAACATCTCCTCCAGCTCCTGTACCAACAGCCGCCGAAGTTCCAGCGCCGACTCCTAGTAAAAGCAAGTCAAAGAAGAAACATACCGCTGCCTCTCCTGCTCCTGGTCCTGAACTATCTAGTCCACCTGCTCCGCCTACGGAAGCCCCTGGACCTAGCCTCGACGCCTCCACACCGGCTCCTTCCGTCGCTGATGACGTAAGCCAATACTTCTCTCGTTTTCTCTTCCATTATTCTCTTGCTTCTTCAATGCTCTTTAGGATTTTGATCAATCGTACCTGGATCTGTAGCTAAACCCTTAGGATGGTAATTAAATAATAAATTATTATTATTATTCCACACCATAAACATGAAACTAAAAAAAAAGTTTATCATTAAATGATTCATTAATTATTTCATTAACTTCTAAACTAATGTTTAATCGATTTTATCTATGATGTGTATTATATTTAAAAATAAATTTAATTATTAAAATATTAACCATTAATTTCTTATCAATGTCCTGAAAAAGGATTTCGTATTATTCCAAAAAAAAGAAAAGAGTTAACTGATTATTGTGCTTCGAGTTGTTAAGCGACTATCGGGAACTTCTAAATGCTAAAATGAATCTTTGGTGGTGTTGGTGGTTTTGAAACCTATTTTTTTTTATTTTTTAAAAAATGTTTTATAAATTTAATTAAACTTAATTGAGTTAATTATTTTTTAAAAATTTAATGATTTTGTTTCAATAAATTATCTTTATACTTGTTGCAAATCAAATATATATTATATTATATATTGAATGTTGAATTATTAACATTTAATAATTTACTTTAGGATTTTAAACCATATTATAATTTGGAGTTGATACATTTATCGAAGTTACTTTAGTAAACGAACTAGACTTTTATAGAGCTGAATTTGTAGCAGCTGACAAGCCTTTGTTTGTGTGAAAAACGCGTCTCATATGCACGCGCCGACAGTTAAGCCTTCGAGTAAGATTAGTTAATTGCTTCATAAATTCCGGTGCATTGCCTGCAGATCTACTGCCCTGTATACGCTTAGGAGCCTTTCATTATAATCCTTTTATTTTCTATCTACATAGTAGTTATTAAGAAAATATCACTTATGCACGATTATTATATACTTGTTTAAGAACTTGAGTTATGATAACAAGATATTATATAGAGGTAGAAGCTGATAATTATTATATTTTGGAAAACAACAGCAGAGTGAAGCGGAAACAATAAGGGCAGTGACCCGAGGATTGGCATTGGGATTGGGAGTATTGGCTTTGGTCCTGTAGAGATAACAATAAGAGAAGAGGCGGATAGAGAGCGAGTGTGAGAGCTGTTTTTTCTTGTTATACTTCACACTATTATTTGCGCTTATTGTTAGCTTTAAATCATTTCTTGCAACATATTTTTCTATTAGCTTTAAATCATTTCTTGCAACATATTTTTCTATTTATTATTATTATTATTATTATTATTATTATTATTATTATTATTATTATTATTATTATTATTATTATTATTATTATTATTATTATTATTATTATTATTATTATTATTATTATTATTATTATTATTATTATAGTTTTAAAGATACATTTAGTTACTAGCTCATACAATAAAATTACCTACAAGTAATCTCTATATTTCAATGTATTTTTTGTAGAAGAGTATTTAATATTTATCAAGGAAAAAATGGTTCAAAATATTAAAAAATAGAATATAAATATCAATATATCTAAAAATTTATTTGAATATTCATATTATTAATTAAATAAAAAATAACTATTAGTAATTATAAATTTATAAACATATAATATTAATGAAAGTTTAAAAATGGAGTTTTTTCAATGAGCAAGGAAAGATGAGAGGTTGAATCAAACTAAAGTATGCAGATGGTGGATGATGCTGCCGAGGAAGCAAAAGGAGAGGAGTCCGAAGGTGAGGAAAATCCCAGTAGAACTGTATCCAAATCAGCATATCTATCACCAACTTCCTCTTTATTTGCTTCTTTAAAACCATTTTCAAGGCTCTAAATCCCCCTCTTTCAATGTCTACACAATAAATTTCTCTTTCCTTTTACGTAGTGTTTGTTTTGTGTTCAATTACGAGGATCTCTCCTAAATTGAGGATGTTATGATATGACGGAACAACTTGGGCTACTAATTGGGTGGATATGTATTCATAAGCTATTTGATATTTAATTTAATAAAAATAATTTCTTCTTTTCTTTATAAAAAGAGAGCAATCTTAATTTAGCATTTTAGTGTTTTATTTGTGCTTTAATAATGAGTTAAATTTGAGTATTTTTATTGAATCTGAAGTACAATTTTATAAAATTTTAAAGATTCAGAAGTTTAACTCAAGCTTCGAAAATAAATTAATTTAAATTTAAATATATAAAAATAAAATATAATTTATTTCAATTTAATTAACAATGAATCAAATAAAAAAATATAAAATGAATGGGATCAACTTCAAAAGGTTATGTGAAGTTAAGAAGCCATCTCTTTGTTGAAATATTAAATATGTCTTAAGAAAATGTAATATTTTTCATAAATTTATTTTAAAATTTTAAATATGTTTTGAGAAAATGTGATATTATTCATAAATTGATTGTTAATGTTAAGAAGGGAAAATGATTAGTGCAAAGCAAACTTAAATCCTATCATCTAATTTGAAATTATTTTAAATTAGATTTAATGATATAATTTAAATCAATTTAAAATAAATTAATATGTTGATTTTTAAAAAATTATTATGTTAAATTATACCATTAAATAAAGATGATAAAAATAAAAGTTTAAAATAATACTAGAGATTACATACATAAATCAATCAATTTCATATATTTATAGCAATTGAATTTATTAAATAATTTATATATTAAATACTTTTAAAATTTTAATGCTTATCTTATTCAATATTTTTAGTACTTAATTTTTAATTATACCTAACAAACATATATGACAATATCATATTTTATCAACTCAATAAAACAAATTATAATATGATATAAATAATGAAATCTGTCCCTAATAGGATTTCATTTGATAATTAGTGTTTTAAAATCCTAATCCTACCTGAGTTGTCAATTCTTGAAAAATTTCTAACTATTTTAGAAATTTAAAAATGAAATTTTCAGTTAAACTTAATTTAAAGAATTAACAACTATTATATTACACTACACTATATATCCATATTAACATAATATATTAAATATCATAAATATTATAATAAAAAATATATAAATACATAATTATTATATATGCAATATTATATATAAGTATAAAAAAATAAAAGCTCATGGATCAAAACAAAAACATGATAAAAAAAACTAAATATGAAAGCCAATAAAATATAAGGAAAATTACAACGAAAACGCTTGAAAAATAAGGAGGAAGAAAAGAAGAAAAGATGTCGTGTAAAAGATAAATAAAACAGCATAAAAAATAACAAATAAAAAAGATGATATGATGATGAAAAAGAGATTGATGATTGTAAATGAAAATAAGTAAGTGGCAATGAGTTTATTTTATGTTAAAACAATAATAAAATGATACGAGAAGAAAAAAGTGAAATGAATTTAAATTAAAAATTAATTTGATATATTTTTTTTTTTAAAATGTACATATTATGCATTTTTGTACAAAAGAAACTATCAAAATTAAGCATAAAACAATGAAATCGACATCGAGTATGAAGCAGGGCCATGGTGAATTACATAAATTCCAGAGGAATTTCAAAAATGTCAAAAGTTTTTTTGAAAAATTACAAAAATAACGGATATTCTTAAAATAGTATCTCGTAAAACAAAAAATAAAATTATGGTATTTTTATAATTATTTTCTAAATTTAGCAAATTTTTGACCCAAATAAAGAATGGTCATAACTTGCTAGATCTTTCAAACTAGAAAGGCCCTTTCCACTTTACATTGGAAACTCACTTGCATCCTATGACCTCATAAGCATGTAATTTGGGTCCAAAGTGAAGTATTCGCCTTCGGCTTTGTCACACTCAGCCCATACCTAGGGTAACATGCTCCCGTTGTATAAGTCACAGTCCTTCCCCAACAAACTCTTATGGTCAGAGGCGTATGTAATCACCCTCCGATCCTGCATTAGAACACACCCTAGTCTATTAAGTGAAGCATCACTGTATACCACAAAGTCTTTCCCAGCCGTAGGTAAGGTCAAAACCGGAGCTTGAGTCAAATAATCTTTCAGTCAATCAAAACTTTGCTGACACACCTCTGACCAACTGAAAGGAACATCTTTTCTAAGTAACATTATCAGTGGTAAGGCGAGCATTAAGAACCTTTAACAAATTGTTGGTAATAGCCGGATAATCCTAAAAAGCTACAAACCTCACTGATATTATGCAGAGTCGGCCAAGCAAGTATGGCTTCTATCTTACTCGGATCTACCTTGATCCCCTCGGCTGAAATAACATGTCCCAGAAATGCCACCTGTTCTAACTAAAACTCACATTTAGACAATTTCCCATATAACTGCTTCTCCAATAGCCATTGCAACACTAACCTCAAGTGCTTGTCATGGTCATCCCAAGTCTTTAAATACACCAGAATGTCATCAATGAACATGACCATGAATTGGTCTAAATAATCTGTAAAGATCGTGTTCATCAATGCCATAAATGTTGCTGGCGCATTCGTCAACCCGAAAGGCATCACCAAGAACTCATAATGACCATAGCGAATCTGGAAAGCTATTTTTGCTATGCTCTCCTCTTTGACCCAAAGTTGGTGGTATCCCGATCTCAGATCAATTTTGGAAAACATCGTGGCATCTTTCAACTGATCAAATAAATCATCAATCCGTGGTAAAGGGTATCTATTCTTGATCGTCACTTTGTTCAGTTTCCTGTAGTCGATACACATTCTCATTGTCTCGTCTTTCTTCTTTACGAATAATACCGATGCACCTCATGGTGACACACTCAGTCTGATGAAACCCTTCTCAAGCAATTCCTGCAATTGTATCTTCAATTCTTTCAATTCCAGTGGAGCCATACAGTACGGCATCATAGAAATTGGCTCGATACCCGGTAATACGTCTATCTCGAATTCGACCTCTCTTTCTGGCAGTAACTCAGGCAATTCCTCTGGAAATACATCTGGAAAATCACATACCGTTGGGATGTTGGCTAACTGTACCCCCCTTTGTCTCACATCTATTACATGTGCTAATATCGCATCGTAACCCTGTGCTAACAATTTTTGATCTGCTAATGCCGAAATTACTCTAGCAGCTATGGACGGTACATTACCTCAGATTACACTCATCCCCTGTTTTGGATGTTGTAGAGTCACTGTCTTCTGATGGCAATTCATCACTGCTCTATACGTAGCTAACCAATCCATACCCAATATAATGTCATACTCACAAAACGGCATCTCAACCAAGTCTGACAGGAAACACAGATCATGCATATGCAAAGGACACCGTCTATACACCCTATCAACTACCACATCCTTTCCTAAAGGACTCAATACCGATAGCTCATAGCCTAACCCCTCATATGATATATTAAGTAATCGAGTAAATCTCGTATTGATGTAAGAATGTGAAGATCCGGGATCAAATAAAACCAACGCATCATGGCCAGAGATAAGAACATTACCAATCACCACATCGGAGGCACGCTGATCATCCCATTGCACCAAGTTATATACTCGCACTAGAGCCCCAACAATCTGGTTTACGGACCCCTGACTCGTGCCACGGCCTCCTCCATCTTGACTTCTCCCTCTGCCTCTGCCTCTGCCTCTCTCAGGACCTCGGAAACTCCCTGTATTAGGTCAAGCCATTGAACCCTGCTGATAAGATCTCTCTTCTAGGGTAGTGTACATAGGCATATCATAGCATATAGGACACTCCCTAGCATAGTGACCAACTCTCCCACAACAATAGCACAAGTCGGTACCCATCCGACAAGCCCCATGGTGTGCTCAGCCACAAGTACAACATAAACCTGGTCCCGTACCTGAACTGCTACTATACGCTGAAGACTGTCTACTCTGTACATGCTGGGGTGGCAATGGTCTAGCATCACCTGGTCATGGGACAGAGGAGCCTCGAAACTTGCCCCTCTTTTGATACCCCGTGGAAGAACTCGAACCTCTAAATGGGTGCCTCAACGACTCTGAACGAGCATTCTCCTCTACTATTGTCCGCTCTTGCTTCAAGGCATTAGCCATCAATGCCAAAAAATTTGTGTAGTTAAAACCCTGAACTAATGTTTGGAGTCAAAAATTCAAACCTTGTTCAAATCTCTTACACCTCTCACGGCCCGAAGTTAGAATGTTGGTCACATAATAGGCCAACCAGGTGAACTCCCTCTCATAATCTGCAACCGACATGTCCCCCTATTTCAGGTTGAGGAACTTATCCAACTTCTGATCCGTATATGCTGTAGGCACATATTTCTGATGGAACTCCCTTCGAAAGTCATCCCATGTCAGTACTGGAGGGTCTGCCATGCTCTGCGGAATGGTCTTCCACCATTTGTATGCATCTTCCTATAATAGAGAGATAGTATACTCAAATCTGGCCGCCTCAGGGCACTTCAACTGGTGTAGGACTCTTTGTGTATTTTCTAACCACATTTTCACCTCATATGGATCCGTTGTACCAACAAAGTCAGTGGCCCCATAAGATCTCAACTTAGTAAAGTCTAGCTTATACTCCTCTCTTGGTGCTGGCGGGGGTGGAGCTGAAGTAACAGGTAAAGTCTGACCCTTTGCCCGGATATATTGGAGGAACTAAGCAAACTAAGCTACGACCGGATCAACTATCGAAGCATTGGCTCTGTCAGCCCGAGGTGCCCTCTCACTGGGTCCCCCATGTTCCTCCTGCCTCGGCTGTCTCTCAACTTGATCCTCAGTACCTGACATACTCTCCTGGGGATTAAAGATAGCCCGATCAGTCATCAAAGAAAACCTGTAACATAATCATATAACTTAGAACAGTCAGCAATGGTAAGAACTGGCAACTCCCATGTGTAGCTTGTTAATCATTGGCAGTAGTCCTAACTGACAAACAAGGTACATAGTGATCTAAACCATAGCTCTGATACCACTTTTACATGTCACACCCAGCCCATACCTAGGGTAACATGCTCCCGTTGCATAAGTCATGGTCCTCCCCCAACGAAAAACCGCCACTCATACGGCAAGGGAAACGTTGACTCTAAAATCTATTAAGGTTTGTATGGGTACACGTCCCTGTATTATATGGTGGAAAATGACATAGCGTGGCATACATTCACTTACACACATTATACCCTGGAGAACATTCATTCATTCATACAATTCATGGAGGAAAGCGATGAGTTTATATTATATACATGCAATTCCAGTCATACAACTGAGTAGAACATTCCTCTACAGTTACACCATAAAATACAGAGTAGACTACTGCCATAAGAACTAACAGACCTACTCTAACAAAAATGACTTAGAGTATGCCCTTGAGGTCCCATACTGCTTGGAGAACCAGCTTCTCTGTTGACAACCTCTATAACTGCTTCTCGGACTGCTCTCCCGAGGTCTCTGAACCTACATTCATTAAATGATAAACGTTGAGTATAAAACTCAGTGGTGCTACGCAAACATAAGTCAAATACATAAACATCATTTGTCATCGATAAAATATTGTAAGCATCATATCTCAACACATCAAATCATCAATAACACCATCTTACAAACTGTCATAATACACGTGTATGATATATGCAATGCAAATGCAATCGTGCCTTGCATTCTTTATCCTCCTCATTTCCCTCATTCACTCTTGTTTTCCTGTCTTGTGCACATTTCTTTCGCACATATTGGGTTCCTGTAGGTACTGGTACTCATCTCCCGCAGGAGGGCATATAAACATTTGGTGCTTTGCACCCTTTTCCTACTATAGGTCTCGAGACTTATCTCCCTTTAGGAAGGGCAATGATTTACATGATTCCATTAGGAATCCCATCATTATTTGACCCAGTATGCCCAGAGCTTAAAGCTCTGCTCTCATCACTCTCTTTCTTGTTTCTTCCCTCGACTCCATGCATGCTATGCATGTATTTATGCATGTAAAGTGCATACACCTTCATTGTATCATAGAAAATAGGAACACACATGAAACAAGAACACATCAATAAGAACATCAATCCTGGACCCTTTTCTGAAGTCCCAAGGCAAGACCAAACCAAATCAATACATATAACATAACTTAGCACAAACTTGAAGTCAAACTACTTCTACCAATCTTGTCTCTCTCGATCACCAATCCCAAACTAGCGATCTCGCACAAGCTAAATGCTTAGAAGCTCTAACTCTAGAGTTTAAGGAATGTGTAAGAGGGCTTAAAAGGGTTTAAGAAGGTGAAACGTGAGAGAAAATTGAGTCAAAACATAAAAATTATCTTTAAAACAATTAAACCTAAGTTGTATACGGCCGTACGGATCTTGGTACACCCGTACCAAACTAAAACTCCTGACAAGTACATTTTCCTACGAGGGATGGTACACTCGTACCACATTTGGTACGCCCGTACGTCCACAATCCACTTGACAAACCCAACTTCCTGCGAGTTCACGTATGGCTGGACAGCCATTTGGCACGCCCGTACGGTCTCCAGGAGCCTAAAACCCTGTACCTCCCCTGTTTGGTACGCCCGTAAGGTGATCCCGTATGCCCGTACCACCCTAAATTCTCCTTTTTCTGCTCTTTCTAAATGCATTCCCAACATATCTAACTCACAATCAATATAAACACTTCTAAAATCTCACTCCTAACATGCCAGCCTTGGTGTTCGCCTCTTACACTACAAAGATACATTAGTAAGGTGGCAACACCCACTCATCCTCTCCTATAACACAAAAACACGCGTCAATATCCCATCATGAAATCAATACACTCAACATCATCATTGTTCATGCACATACATTCATAAGGCATTTAAAATCAAGGAGCAATATCATGTTTCAAGCAATTAGCGGATAAACACTCACATACACAAGCATAGACATACACATAGGCATATATTAGGACCAAACTACCGGGGTCTCATATGCGGGTATGACAGGCTTATCTTAAATTCCTCTAATCCAACCTCATTCTTTTCCATCCCAAATTATATCCCATTAAATGGAAGTGTAAATGAACCCGTAAATTTGCATCATACGAGATTTAGATTTATTATAATTATTATTTCAAAGGGAAGCACTTCAAAATTCTATCAAATTTTTAAAAAATTTAAAACTAATATCACATTTTAATATTTCAATTTTATTCTTTATTCAATAAAAGAAAAACTAACTATCATAATATTATTGCTATCCATCATTATCATTGTTGTTCATCATTATCATTATTGTTATTATCATCAACACCATCACCATCACATCAATCCCTATATGTATTCTGACAATCTCTTATTATCATTATTGATTTCCATTAACAATAAACATAAGAATCTATGAAAATATATGAAAAGCAAAAGAATGAAAAAAAAATAGTGTGTGTATTTGTTTTGAAAGTTCATTGTTTATTTTGTTGATGTTTTCACTATTTGACCTTTTTTAATTTATGTATTATTTTAATGATACATACATATAAATGTGTCTATATGTATTTTTGTATGTATATAAATCGGTAAATATGTATTTACAATATCATATATGATATATATTTGTAAATGCATGTATATGATATAGTGTGTATGTATGCACATATATATTATGTATATACTATATAGTATATACATAATATATATGTGCATACATACTATATAGCATATATTATGTATATACTATATAGTATATATATGTATATACTATATAGTATATATTGTGTGTATGTGTGTGTATATATATATATGTATAGTAGTAAGTTTCTTTTGTAGAAAATAAGTGACTTTTAATATGATTTAGATTTATTAGTCATTAATACATATTAATTATTATATAAAATCAAATCAAATAGATTTTTGATATGATTTTTGATATATATATATATAAATAGATGAGAGAATTTTCAATAAATTGATAGTGGTACAACAATAAGCCACTTTCAACTTTCTATGAAGGTTTTGGTGGTTCAAACTTAAAGACATTTAAGATAGAAGCAAAATTAGTTAACTCGTTAGTTTATAAGATGATTAATTTTTCCTTTCAAAGGTAAGTATTAAGTTTCTTTTGCAGGATATAAGCAACTTTTCATATGATTTGCATGCATTAACCATTATTGCATATTAATTATTATAATGATTAATGATATTTTTGTAAGTTATTAAATAATAATTAAAAATTTTATAGTTAATAGTTTTTTTGACAAAAAAACTTTTATAGTTACTATTTTTATGATAAAAACTTTTATAGTTACTATTTTTTAATAAAAAACTTTTATAGCTACTATTTTTATGATAAAAAACTTTTATAGTTACTATTAATGTTGAGGGTGAGCATTAAACTATTCAAATTTAAAAAATCAACTGAACCGAACTAATTTTTTTCATTTCAATTTAATTTTATTAATTTTATTTGATTTAAGTTTTAAATATAAGAAAAATCTATGATTTTAGTTCAATTCTATTTTTAGTGTGAAAATCTTGAATGAAATTGAATCGATGGAATAATGTGTGTGTGTGTATTTATGTATGTGTTTGTATGTGTATATATGTGTGTGTTTCAAAGAGATTTTTCAATAAATTGCTTGTGCTACAATGGTAAGCTACCTTTAAATTTATGTGAAGGACTTGATGGTTTGAACTTAGAAAGTTGTCTTATTAGTTCTCAAAAAGTTGATATGAGAAAGAGTCACCTTATTAGTTTCTTAGAAAATTGAGTTTTCCTTTTAAAGATACACACGCTTATTAGTTCTCAAAAAGTTAGATATGAGGAAGAGTCGCCTTATTAGTTTCTTAGAAAATTGAGTTTTCCTTTTGAACTTAGAAAGTTATCTTTTGTAAGAAGTAACTTTTCACATAATTTGGATGCATTATCCATTAATACATATCAATTATTAGGAAGATTGATGTTTGTATTTTTGTAAGTTATTAAATAATAATCAAAACTTTTATAGTTACTATTAATCTTAGGGTTGAGTGATAAATAGTTCAAACAAAAAATTGACTAAATTGAATTGATTTTTTTTTCATTTGGGTTCAACTTTATAATTATTTTATTAAATTTCAGTTTTAAATATAAGAAAAATTTATGATTTTAGTTCGGTACCATATTTATGTGAAAATTTGGAATCAAATCAATGAAATAATATATACATACATATATATATATATATATATATATATATATATATTTCAAGCAGAGGTTTTTCAATAAATTGGTAATAATGCAATGGTAATATACCTTTCAAATTTTTATGAAGGTCTTGGTGGTTTGAACTCAAGATAATCGAGATAGATGTGAGAAAGACTTGTCTAGTTAGTTTTTAAGACAATTGAGTTTTCTTTGTTTCTTTTGTAAGAAGTAAGCAACTTTTCATATGATTTGGATTCATTAACCATTAATGCAATGACTTTTCATAAGATTTGGATGCATTAACCATTAGTAAAAATTAATTATTATAAAGATTGGTATGTGTTTTTATGTAATTTATTAAATAATAATTAAATTTTTTTATAGTTACTATTAATCTTAAGGGTGAGAAATAAATGATTCAAATTGAATAAATCAAATAAACAAAATCAATACTTTGATTTTGGTTCAATTTTATAACTTTGGCATGGTTTGGACTTTAAATATAAGAAAAATTACTTACTATTCAATTTTTGGTTTGAAAACTAGAATGAAATTGAACTAATTGAATAATATCATAATATACTAAAACAAGAGATGAGATAAAGAAAAATATAAATCTATTCTTTCCTTCAATTTTTGCATAAATTCATTTTATCTAATTTCATATAAAAAATAATTGTTATTTAAAAAAACTTCTATTCAAAGTAAAATACAATTACTCATTTTTATCATATACTTATTAAAAGAGGGAATGAGGGAAATGCAAATACAAGTCTACCCCTCTCCTTTAATTTTAATTCAAAGGTAAATATTGTCCTTTTAAATTTACATAAAGATAAATATTATTTTTTAAAACTTATCAAAAATAAATATAAAAATTAATCTAACAAATATAAATGATAAAATAAATTTTATTTAATATAAGTTAGTGCATAAAATAAATTTATTAATTGTAATTAGTGCATTATTTTATATTTTTGTTAAAATTTTTAATTTAAATATTAATTTTTAAAACTTATCAAAAATAAATATAAAAATGAATTTAACAGATATAAATAATAAAATATATTTTTATTTAATGTAAATTAGTGAATAAAATAAATTTATTAAATGTAATTCTACCCTCCCCTTTAATTTTAATTCATAGATAAATACTATTTTTAAAAATTTACATGAAGATAAATATTACTTTTTAAAACTTATCAAAAATGAATATAAAAATTAATCTAAAAAATATATATAATATTAAATTATATTATATTTTACTTAATTATCTTATTAAATTTGAAAAATGAAT
>CANYBF010279193.1:0-61244 GCA_948192965.1 Dalechampia spathulata
ACACATCATTTAAGGCATGTTTCATAAATCATTTAACTTACACATAATAAGGCATGAACACTGCACTTTCATCACTTTAATCATTCTAATTTATGCGTAAAATGCAAACATATAAGAATGCTATGAATGTGGATGTGACAAACTGCCTGTGAAATATCTGGTCTTGTACACACCATTGCATACATCAAACTTCCAACTACATTTGCATATGGAACTTTTGTCATGTATTCTCATTCTTCATCTGTCTTTGGAGATAACTGATTGCTAAGTTTTAAATGAGGAGTAAGTGGAGTACTTACAGGTTTTGTATTTTCATTCATACTAAAATGTTGTAGTACATTTTGCAAATACTGCTTCTGTGTCAGTCAAAACTTACTTCTTTGTCTGTCCTTATTTATCTCCATACCGAGAATCTTCTTGGCTTCTCCCAGATCCTTCATCTCAAACTCTTTACTCAACTGAGCCTTCAACTTATAAATATCAACTTAGCTCCTCGATACTATCAGCATATCATCAACGTACAAGAGTAGATAGATATAGGATCCATCTTCAAGTCTGTGTAAATATAAACAATGATCATATTTGCTTCTGGTGTACCTCTGACCCATCATAAACTTGTCAAATCGTTTATACCACTACCTTGGTGATTGCTTCAATCCGTACAACAATTTATTCAGCTTACAAACCCAATTCTCTCTTCCAATAGCTTTAAATTCATCTAGCTGAGTCATATAGATTTCCTCTTTCAAGTCACCGTGTAGAAACGTGGTCTTTACATCAAGTTGAGCTAGCTCCAAATTTAACTGTACTACCAAGGCCAACAGAATTCTAATGGAGAAATGTTTAACAACTGGAGGAAATACCTCATTATAATCAACTCCCTCCTTCTGAGCATAGCCTTTAGCTACCAACCTTGCCTTGTAGCGAACATCATTCTTATCAGGAAATCCTTCTTTCTTTGTAAATACCCATTTACACCCAATGGCCTTCTTACCCTTCGGTAGTTGAGTCAACTTCCACGTCTCATTCTTCTGAAGAGATTGCATCTCTTCTTCCATTGCATCTTTCCATCTATCATTTTTTGAACTTCGAACAGCTTCAGGAAAAGTAGACAGAACATTATCTATCATTGGAAGTGCATATGCCACCATATCAGTAAAACGAGTAGGTTTATGAATTTCTTGTTTTGTCCTTCTAACAGTAATGGGCTCTGACTGCTGTGGAGGTTCTTGGGGTGAAACCTCCTCATCATCTGACTCTTCTTCTGTTACAGGAGAGTCACTAATTATGGCTTTTTCTGGACTCACCACCATCTGTTCAAACTCCATATGCTTCTGTGTACACTCCACCTGCTCCTGTGTACCATTGGTCTCTCCTTGTGTTACCTTATTCAACATAGCTTATTCATCAAAGGTAACATTCCTGCTAATGATGGTCTTCTTTGCTTCTAGACACCAGAGATGGTATCCCTTCACTCCAACATTAAAGCTCATGAAAAGAGCTTTCTTTACACGTGGATCTAACTTTGATTCCCTTACATGATAATATGCAGTAGAACTAAAAATATGCAAAGAATCATAATCTGTTGCAGGTTTTCCAGACCAAACCTCCAATGAAGTCTTGCCAACTATTGTAGATGATGGTAAACGATTGACGAGATGTTGAGCGTATGACACAACTTCAGCTTAGAACTTTTTGCCTAACCCATCATTAGACAACATACAACGAACTTTCTCCACAAGGGTCTTATTATACCAAACTCTTGGCATACCTCTAGAAATGGATCACTCCTGTATTCTCCACCATTGTCTGTCTGGAGAACTTTGATCTTCTTGCCAGTCTAGTTTTCAACTTGAGCCTTCCATTTAAGGAAAACTTCTAGTACGTCATCCTTCTTCTTCATAATAAACACCCAAACTCTTCTGAAAAAATCATCAATAAAAGTGACAAAATAATGTCGACCTCCAAGAGATGGCGTTTTGGCAGGTCCCCACACATTCGAGTGCAAATAATCCAAAATTCCCTTGGTATTATGGATAATTATGCCAAATTTCACTTTTTGTTGTTTTCCCATAACACAATGCTCATAAAATTCTAATTTGCAAACCCTCACACCTTTCAATAATCCTTGCTCGACAAGAGTCTGTAAGGATTTTTCTCCAGCATGTCCCAGACGCATATGCCACAACTTTATTGCATCTGCATCCTTCTTGCTACTCGAAGTTGTTATTGCCACTATCCCAACAATTGTTCTATCTTGATAGAAATACATATTATTCTTCTTCACACCTTTCAGTATCATAAGTGCTCCTAAAGTTGCTTTTAGAATTCTATCTCACATCATCACAACTAGGCCTTTAGATTCTAAGGCTCCCAAAGAAATGAGATTCTTCTTTAACTTTGGCACATATTGAACATCCTCCAAGATTCTGGTAGATCCACTATGATTCTGTAATTTGATTGAACCAATGTTGACTGTTTTACATGGATTATCATTGCCTATGTAAACAACCCCACCATCAATTTCTTCAAAATCAAAGAACCGCTCCTTGATATGACACATATGGTAGGTGTAACCAAAATCCAATATCCATTCATCTGAATGAGATATTGAGGGAGATACCACAAATGAGAATTATGACTCTGCATCACTCTTACATTCTGCTACATTTGCATCCTGCGGAGCCTTCCCTTTATTCTTCAACTTGGGACAGTCTTTCTTCTAATGTCTTTTCTCATAACAAAAAGCACATTCATCTTTGCTGGTCTGGATTTTGATCTCCCCTTCTTTTCTCTCTTCCTATTTTGAACGTGACCTCTCATCACCAATGCCTCTGCTGCTACTTCACCTAAGCTTTTCATTTTTTCTTTCCTTCGTTGCTCATAACTGTATAAAGCAGCAGTTACCTCACTGAAAGTTACTTCAATCTTCCCATAAAGGAGAGTAGTTTCAAGAAACTCAAACTCTTCAGGAAGCGATCCCAACAACATCAAGGCTAAATCTTCATCTTCAAAAGTCACATCCAAATTCAACAAATCAGCTACCAGTTGATTAAAATTGGTAATATGGTCATTCATCGTGGTACCAACAACATAGGTGAAACGAAACAGTCTTTTCTTCATATGCAACTTGTTTTAACTGTTCTTTTTCAAGAATTTCTCCTCCAATGCCTTCCATAATTTACTTGCAGAAGTTTCTTTACAGAATGTGTACTTCTGCTCTCTGGAAAGATATGATCGAATTGTACCACATGCAATCGGTTGATGGTCTTCCATTCTTTATCATCAACCCCTTCTGGTTTTTCTTCCTCAATGTTAATATCTAGACCTTGTTGAAAAAGAGCGTCTAGAAGTTCACTTTGCCACATACCGAAATGATCTGTTCCGTCAAAAATTTCCATTGCAATTCTCATATTTGCCATTCCAGCTCTTGTCAAGATGTACGAGGTGGAAGATGTCAATGTAGTTGGTGTCGATACCATTTTTCCTTCTATCATTTTTGCTACAGCTTCTATTTAATACCCACCAGTGCAGAATTTCAATCAGCCCAAGAAAATCTTTCTGATGTGAAAGATCAGACTAAGCTGCAACCATAGAGCATACTTTAAAATCGAGAGCTCTGATACTACTTGTTGCGAAAGCGATAATAAAATATTAATAACAATATTTTCAAGAACATTTAGAAAATTATAATACCAAAATTATATTAAGAAAATTCCCAAATCAGTATGGTGGGTCATACCGGATCACTTAAATACTAACTTTTCTTAGATAGATTAATCTTAGTTATTTAAGTAAAATAACTAATTAAATATAACAAAAAATAAAGCTATTAAATAGAATAAAATGAACACTAGAAATTAATAAGGTTCGGTCAATTAAGCCTACGTCCTAGAGACACTACCAATAATATTTTATGAAGAAGGAAATATTACAAGAGAAAAAAGAAAAGAAAAGAAATAAATGACTTATTTTTGGGATGATTTTAAAGGAAGGGGAAAAGTCCTATTTATAATCCTCAATCTTTCCTCTCTCCTAACTTCTAATCAATGTGGGATATTTAAGTTATCAACAAAATTTGATTAATAAATCAACAAACATGCTGCCATGTTTAAGCAGGAAAAGTTCATTAATTAACCTTATTTCTTATAATTATTTAAACATAAAATCATACCAATAAATTAATTAATTCATCCTTCCTATAAAGATAAACTCGTTTTTAATTTTATCGAAATTAAAAAATATTAATTATTTTATTTTAAAAAATAAATTTAAATATATTTTTCGTTTTATATCTTTATTTTAATTATAAAAAAATAAAATATTTTATTAATTATATTTTTAATTTTTAAAATATATAATTGAAATTTAATATATGATTATTTTATTAAAAATAAAAATAGATTATAATTTGAAATAATTAGGAAATAACCATTTAATCAGTTTAGAATTGAAATTTTGAATAGATAAAATCATATCAAAAAATTTTTAGTTTAAAATTTTATAAATTGAATGGAATTAAATTTTAATTCAATTAATTCAGTTTATTTTTCATTCTATTTTTTTATTATTTTAATTTTTAATTTAAAATTTTTAATTTTTTAAAATCAAATTGAATTAAAATAATTTTAAATTCAAATTTTTTTAAACTTAGATTCAACTTTTCTTAGATACAACTAAAAAACAAAAAAGACTATCGGAGTATTTCATGTAAAAGATAAAGTGTAGAAACGCCAGTTCCTAGACTCAAACGTGGCATTTCGCTATTGGATTGCATGTAGGTTGTTTTATTCTTGCAACGTAGAGGATCTGTCCACTGTGACCTCCCTCTCGCACCACCACCGCATCATTTGGGTATTCTTCTTCTCTGCTCTGTCAAAACTCCCGAACCCAAAAACGATCAATAAAATCATTGTCTTTATTGAGAGATTAAACAGTTTTGAAACATATAAATATTATTTTTGGACTTCAATTTTGTTCAAAGTAAGTATCTTTATTGATGTTCCTTTACAATTTCATACATCTTTCCTTTTCCTTTGAAGCATTTTTCTTTGTACTTCTCTTTTGCTGGTGGTGTTGGTTCTCTACTTTTCAGTTTTTGTTTATGGGATAATTTAATTTTCAATATTTTCAAATGGGTTTTTGTTTTTGCATCTGCTTTATGGTTCTTGAGCTTTAGTTGACTGTGATGCCTATGTCAAATTAATCAGTCCCATTAATTAAGTGGCTTTATCCTTTTGGATTCATGTGAGGATTTGAACATGATCGAGGGTTTTTTTCGTGTGTGTTGGCACTCGTTTTTGGCGGTACAGGTGCTGTCGCTGAGTGAAAATTATACTTGCTTGATTGTATTCGTATGATTATTATGTCTGTCCATCTTCACAATACCAAAGTTTGGAGTGAAATACATAACTTTTGCGTACAGTTTGTTTGCTTTTCTTTCTGTTAAAACAGTAATACACACTCTAGTAACAGCTTTTTATTGTGTAATCATAGGGTAATTACATTGGTTGGTTTATGCAATACTTCCAAAGACAAGGGGGATGAACATTGGTAGAGCCTTGAGAAGCCTGCTTCTTGCTGTGGTCTATTTAGTTTGTAATTTAGCATTGAACTAATTAAAGTGTGTACTATGTTTTTGGGTAGTGGATGAACAACCTCTTATAAACGAGGACGGCAACATGGATCAAATTGTAGAGAGTTCTATTGGTAATGAAGTGATTACAACTGAAGAAATTTCTGTTATGGAACCTTATATAGGTATGGAGTTCGAATCTGAAGAGGCTGCGAAGGTGTTCTATGATGCTTATGCTACACGCTTGGGGTTTATAATGCGTGTTGATGCATTTCGGCGATCAATGCGTGATGGCAAGGTGGTTTGGCGTCGGCTTGTGTGTAATAAAGAGGGATTTCGTAAGTTAAGACCTAGAAGAAGTGAAAATAGGAAGCCTCGAGCAATAACACGGGAAGGCTGTAAGGCCATGATAGTTGTAAAGAAAGAAAAAACTGGAAGATGGGTTGTAACAAAATTTTTAAAGGAGCATAATCATCCCCTTGTAGCTATACCTTCCAATGGTCGACGAAGTATGCTCTTATCTCAAACACCAGTGAGTGCCTCTAAAAGAATTATATTAATAAAAAAGACCTTTTGCACTTTCTGCTTGTCTTAGATTTTTCATATCATATTTGCAAATTTTGTTATCAATTTGCTTATGCATCAGTTGGTTTTTATGAACATGAAGCATTTGTAAGCATAATGCAAAGATAAATTTTGTATGAAGTATTACGAAATGCTTAAAGATGCTTTACGTGATAAGGCCTTATGTCGAACTTTGGTAGTTCATTATTCTCATGGTAATTTATTTTTCCTGGATGATTCCATATTATGAATTGGGTATATTGTGCTGTTTTTTTTGAGTCTGTGCATCAGGAAAGTACCATTCTGTTTTCCTACTCTTTTTCTGCTTTATTCCACAGGCTCACATATTTCTCATTTGGTAAAACCATGCAAGTTGGACCGTGTTGCTTAGCTTCTACATGATCATATATGCTATGATCTTTTTCCCAGAAATAGTTTTCTTCTCTTGGAACTGCTTTAATAATTATGTGAACTATGCAGCTGCTAGAAAGTTATTTTATTAGATTTATCAATGCGACAAGATGGAATAAATGATGCTAAGTAAGGATGATTTTCATATCTGAATGCTAGAATTTGAGCTGGGTACATAGTGAAATCTTAGATGAACATTCTTATCATGGTTATAGATTGTTAAGATGATCTTGTTTCACCTGAGATGTCAGCTTGGCTGCATTCCTTCCATCTCTTTGTCAATGTATTCCTGTGTTAATAAACCATCAAATGAAGAGTTTTTTTGGGGGCTTGCCTGACTTGTTGCCCTTGTCAGGAAAGCTGTCGGTATGGGCTGGAGTTTAACGTATTTTTGTAGAAATGGCTACTACCGCAGGAAATCAACATTTGCTTGTTATGAAATTTGAAGCGAGGGAAACTACCCGAATGATATTATTGTGACTGCAAGTTGATGAACACAATTTCTGATTGTTACAAAAGGGTGGTTGAGTTTTGCGCCATTCAAGTTCTTGGGTATATTTTCACTTGGAGGACATTAGATTGTGGATTTCTCCATTGACTGTAGACTTTCTTTGGTCAATGGTCAATTCTTCGGCTTTTCCCTAGAAACGCTCAGGGATCTTCATTTCTCAATTTCAGAAAAAATTCATTGTTAGTGCCTTGTTTGTGAAGTGGAGAACATGTTCTTCAATATTCCAAGTATTTGTAACATTACCACGTGTTTTTTTTATGATTTTGTAGGACGAGAAAGACATAAAGATTCGGGAACTAACTGCAGAGCTACAACGAGAGCGAAAGCGATCTGCAGCTTATCAAGAACAACTTTACATGGTTTTGAGAGATATAGAGGAGCACTCGAATCACTTATCAAGAAACATTGAAGACATAGTGCGAAGTGTCGAAGAAATCGAAAGTAAGTGGTAGGCGCTGGCTTCATTAGATTATTCAACGTGTCCCTGTACAATAGGCTTGAGATTCCATTATTTGTTTCCGGAATCATAGTCTCAACTTGTAGATTTGGCAGAATGATCTCGAAACTAGTTGGCTTTCTGGTTTCACCATAAAATTTACGTAGATTTTTCGTAACTTTCAGAGTCCCTAATCCTACAGTCCTTAATCTACAGAGATGGTGCAGAGTCAGCAAGTGAACTAATACGATTTTCCTAATGAAGGCTCAATCTCATGTTAACTGTATCTCGTTATTGTTCTTCAAAGGCCTTTATTAGCTCTATCTCCGCATGATAGAACCTGTATTTCTGCTGTGTTCTCTCACAGTTGCAAATGCATTGATTCTGCTTGATGTATCATGTTAATAAAACATGTATATGTATGAAATAAGTTTCCCTCTTGATGCATCATATCAATCCTATGCTTGTGATTTTGCTTTATCAAGACTCTACTGGTTATATGCTCAGAATCAGTCGATCAACTAGTGAATCGTTTTGTCTTTTCTTGAAACAATAGGTGGATCCTCTATAAAAGTATGCTAACTCGAATATCAATTGCAAAAGATAATATTTTTTTTAATAAAAGCATATTATGTTTTGAAAACTTGAATTACAATGCAAAACATCCTAATATATCCTTTTCATAAATAAAGAAACTAATTTTGTAAATATTGATTGATGTGGTAAATTTGCCTTAAGGACCACATCAAATCCAAAGGATAACAAAGTCAAGTAAAAGACTAAGACCAAGACAAGAAACCATCCCTTGTAAGATATAGCTTGCTGCATTTGAATTTGTACATTGTCACTTATGCTCATCTTAGACAACGTTTTCCTGTCATACAAACCAGTCTGCAATATTTGATAACTATTGACTTGGAAGACGACAGGCAATGTCGAGTGCTTATGGGAGTTTGCTTCTCTTAAACAAGTTCAATCCTCGGAGCTAGCGCTCAGATGAATAAAGGGCATTTTGAACACAGATCGATATGAATGTTCGGGAAGGAATAATCAGATGTCAATGAATAGAAACTGTGAACATAGAATTAATTGTCCTGTTTGAATATCTTTAGTGCCTAGCACTTAGAAAACTTGCAAGGTTGCTTCTCAGACTCGAAGCTGAGCAATTTAGTAGGATGGCCTAACTAAAGTCATGGTTTTAAAGGAACATGGAAAAAGCTGACAGTTGGCAGCAGATGAAAGCGTCAAACATTTAATTTGACAGAATTGGTTTTCCCCATGTAATTTGGCAAGCTTTCGACGGAACAGAAGTGGAATCTGAACTTGATCTAATTCTAAACCAGCTTAGAACCAAGTTCATCGCCTTGTAATAACATTTCCATTGGATTTCCTAACCAAAACCTTGCCAGATTTGTGAAAATCAGCTGAAATCCTGCCCACTAGCCAGATTACTAACCAAATCTAGCTTATAAAATATTACCACTTTCTGCTTTACAGCCAAGAGAACCATAGTCAGCCATCTCAATTACAGAAACTCATAAGAAATTCAGAAGAGACGATTTATATAAAGCAAACAGCCTCCAGCAATCTCATTTCAATTTAAAGCTTTGCCGTGCACATAATTTGAATTCATATTATATAATTATCAATGGAGGAAAGCATAAACAGCAGTAGAAATATAAATCAAGAGAGCAGAAGAAACAAGAAGAACCAAGGCTGTAACAGCATGAACAGTACTCTTACTCCCACAAGACAGCATCCCTAATCTAATCTCAATCACATTGATCATCGACAATACCAAGAAAATACAACCCATTACGGATCCAATGGCGGAACCCATCATTCCAAATCTCAAAACTTTCAAATTGATATGAGCTCTAAATGCCTCGTCCACATCTTTACTGTTCAACAAATTGATGGCCAGCTTCAAGCCCTGAGCGACGAGTGAAGAAAAGAGGAAGAAGCTGAAAGAAACAACTTCGAAAACAAGGAGTTTCTTGGCCACATCTAAATCAGCATCACAAGCAGAGCGATTCTCAAGGCTGCGCTGGCCTGGCGTGGTTAAAGAAAGACCCACAAAGACGGCAATGGTGAAAAGAGAGTTAACGTTGACAAGGCCATCAAGGGCGGTGACATGAACACTGGTGGTGGAAGAAGAGGCGGAGGAGGAACCGGAGGTTGCCCTTCTTGTGACGTTTCTTCCAGGACTGTAATATGCATCTTTAGGAGATCTGAAGATGAAGAAAGCAAAGAATTAAGCAAAGAAACAATCTTTATAACAAAACAAATCATAACACAAAAGCCCAAAAACAAAGAAAGCAAAGAAAGGGGAAAGAAAGAGAGGGAGGGAGCTACTCATCCATTATATATATCTCAAACAAAAAGGTTCGATCTTTTAAAATGAATCTTGAAATTCTTGATCAGCAGAAGCTTGTAGGGTTTATAGAAAGAGAGAAAGAAGCCGTCGGAGAAGCTTCTTGGGTGTGATTTATATAGAAAGAAGCTTCCTTTTTCTAGCAAATTTCTTAGTTTGTTCCTTATTTGCTTGCGGGGATTGTATTGTACAGTATGAGATGGGAGGGCTTATTGTGTTGTGTTTGTTTTCTTTTCTTCCTTTGCTTTTTAGTTCCATTGGTTGCTTTCTTTTTTATGGTTTATTTCAAAAACATGTGGAGTTTGTTCTAAAGAATCTATGTCTTTTCCATAACAAACTCAGGGTTGAGTGGCGGTTCAGGAACTAACAGCTCTGGTTCAAGACTTCCTGGTATTAATTTCGGTTTTGACCACCACCCATTTCCGGTTCAAGACTCGTTGGTTTTCATTTTTATTTTTAACCAACCATTATTGAATATCCATAATTTGTATCTGTATATTGACAAAAAAAAGTATAGATATTTAAAAGATTTTATACGTATAGATATATGTACATGATTTTGTAAGTTAGAAGCACTAGTTCGGTTTGAAATTATCGAACCAGCGGTTCTTGTTTACGGGAAGACACAAACTTTAAGCAAACCGCGTCTCTAAACATTACAGGGCTGTTAAACCTGACACATACTGGTTCTAGGTTTGGAAATTAAATTGTATAATTTTCATATGCTTGGTCGTTTGTAGGTCTTTTTCTGGTTCTCATTCTCGGTTTGTACGATCTCTCATTTAGCCCATTCCGGTTCAAACTAATTGTGAGTAAATAGAATTATTCACCTACAAGCTCCATACATACTGCATGGCAATATTTACAGTTCCATTTCACCAGTAATCCCCGCAAGAACAAGTCCCATTTTCAAAATGATGAAACCTATTACGATCCCTAACCACAATCTTTCTCTTTGTCATCTTTGACACCAGCTTCATCATTGAGTGGCAATCGTTGCATGCCCTCAAGTTTTTCACAATCCTTATCGTAGTCGATGGTTCAGTAGAAATCAGTCCATAGCATAATGCAAGCCTCTCGCTGTGTATTGCCAATGCCCATTCTTTCTCCCAGTTTTCAATGTCATGTAGGACTACTTCTGTTGCAGGATCATATCCTTCCAGCTTTAATCTTTGTTTCAGTTCTTCTAGCTTTTTGTAGATTTCTTCCCTTTGAGGGTGTCTCAGATCTCCCAACATGAATTCGTGGATTTCATTGTTGACTTCAATGGAACTACAGCCGGGTTCCTTTTCTATTCCCCTTTCTTTCATATTTGCTCTCACTTCTGCTGCTTCTTTCCATTTCCCTGATGAGGAATATACATTTGATAGCAAGATATAAGTTCCTGAATCAGCATTTCCACAATTCACCAGACTTTTTGCAATCTCTTCTCCTAACGCCAGGTTTCCATGAAGCTTGCAAGCACTTAGTAAAGCTCCCAACATCACATGATCTGGTGCTATTTTCATTGACTTGATAAACTTATATGCCTCTTCCAGCCTACCTAAGCGACCTAGAAGATCAACCATACATCCGTAGTGCTCAATTTGTGGTTCAACCTTGTAATCACTAGCCATAGAGTTAAAGATTTCAAATCCCAAATCTGCCAAACCCCCATGGCTACAAGCATTTAAAACACCAACAAAAGTGACATTAGATGGTCTGAGACCTTCCTTTGTCATTCTCCTAAACAACTTGATGGCTTCACTGCTCTTCCCATGCAAGGCGAACCCCATCATCATAGAATTGTAAGCGATGACATTTCTTTCTTTCATATCCTCAAAAACTAGCCACGCGTTATCTATATCACCACACTTAGTATACATATTGATTAAAGCACCGCCAACAAAATGGTTGATCTCAATTCCACACTTCCCCATGTAAGAATGCACCCATCTTCCCAACTCCAAAGCCCCCAGCTGCGAACAAGCAGATAAAACACAGACGATGGTAACTTCATTAGGTCTCACATTCTCTCTTTGCATTTCTCTAAACATCTCTAAAGCTTTATGCATCTCTCCATTCCTTACCAACCCATCGATCATCGCAGTCCAACACACAGTATCCTTGCTCTTAATCAAATTAAAAACTCCGATTGCTTCATCAATCAATCCTTGTCCAAAGTAGGAATCTATCATTATTGTTGATGCAACAACATCTCGTTCAGGCATTTCATCAAACACCCTTTTCGCCTCTTTTAATGCTCCACATTTCCCATAAAGCTCTATCAATTTCATTCTTATCAATCTATTGGAACCTAACCCAAGTTTCAAAACCTGGCAATGAACCTCCCTACCTTCTTTCAACCGCAATTGACACCCACAAGCTTTTAAAACAGAAGGGATAACATAGTTATCAGGCACAATTGACAGGCTGATCATCTTATAATACAATCGAATCCCATTAATGTAACAACCAGATAACACAAACCCATCAACGAGAGCAGTGTAAAGATATACATTGGGGTTTTGAATGAAAGAGAAGATTTTGCAGGCATAATCGATAGAATTGAAATTGGAACAAACACGAAGTAGCTCAAAGACAATAAATGGGTCATTAAAAACGTTGCATCTAATGATTTTAGCATGAATGGGTGCAATTTGGTTAACGTGGTTGCAATTTTTCAGAAGAGAAATGAAGCGTTTCCTATTTGGGAAGGAATCAGAATTGGGGATTGGATTCGGCGGGAAAGATCGGTTTGCTACCACTGGCAGCGACTGAGTCATCAATCAACTTCTGATTCGAGAAATTAATGCCACAAACCAGTCGTTACAAAATTGCAGATCCTCATCCTCTTACAGGTAACAATTTGCAAGAAAATAATTTTAAATAAATTAAAAAAATTAAACAATTAATTCAAAATAATATCAAGAACCAACTTTGAAATTAACTTGATATTTAAAATTAAAGACCCTAAAATTATGAAACTGGAATTTTCATATGCATCACCCACAGTAATTTTATATTAAAATAAAACCGTTTTATATAATATTATTTTATTTATTATCATTCATTACATTTTACATGATATATTGATTTTAATATTTCAAATTTATCAAGTAAATTTTAACTTTTATTATTTAAATATTTCAATTTGTTAGAAAATTAATGAACTTATTCATTATTTATTACTTTTTATGCATTCACTTTTTTTTTATTTTCATGAATTTATAATGTTTTGATTTTTAAACCTTTTTTTTGATGAATTGTATTGGTTCAATCAATATGCACGTCAATTACATGCATTAGAGGTGAAATTCAAATACTTTATAAAAGGGTTTCTTTGTATAATTTGGATGTGAAAAATAAAAAAATAAAAAAAGGTCAATTAAAAATAATTATTAAACTTAAGAGATTAAAAATATAATATATTGATAATTAATTTTTATGAAATTTAGTTTATCAGCATGCAATAATTGTTGGTATTAGAAAGAATATTGATAATGATTGATTTTTAGTAAATTATTACATTAAGAATATATGAAGCAATAACACACGAAAAAATAAATATTATAAGACTATATAGGAATATAGTTGTACAATTGAATGATTTCATAATTACATAATTAAAAATAAATAGAACTATTTTAAGATTATATAAATATAAAATTGTATAATTGAAAATAATTTAAAAGGATTTGATAGATACTATTTATCTCAATAAAATACATCTTGATTTCAAGAGTTATAGATAAATCAATTAGTTCAAAAAAATTAATATTAATTAAGTTTAAATTAGTGTGATTAATTATTTTTGAAATAATTTTAATAGAGTTTGAATTTTTTAATCAATTTTTGTTTGATTTTTATAAAATACCTTTTAAATATTTGTAAAGATTGATCTAAATTGTGTATTTTTTTAAGTTAGCAATGTGAGGATTCTTCCATCAATCAATAATAAACAAAAGGCACATTACTTAATATACAGTCAAAAATGATAATATTACACACATTTGCTAGAAATAATCATGTATATCACATATATTAGATGATATGTGATATATATTGTTGGTTTACTTAATTATAAAATCAATGAAAACTTTCATTATTAAGTAATGATGGGTGAGAATTAATAGTTATATAATCCTTTTTCTATATATTTTAATTCTAACCAAATTTTATTCTTAAACATCTCATAAATAAAATATTGTCCACTTAAAATTATAAAATTATATATATCATTTTTATAAAAACAACTTTTATTTTTAAAAAATTTTACTACCATACATATCTTATCTATTGGTAATATGTTTGCATTAATTGTCCATGGTAGAGATATGGATCAAGTCAGTAGAATGCTGTGAACGCTTGTATGTGCTGAATGCACTATAATAAAACTAAGTTATGCACCTTTCCTAATACAATTGATTTTAGGAGAGTTGTTAGCGTTTGAGATCTAATAAATGATATCAAAGTCAAGGTCACTGAGAGGGTATTTAATAAAAATAAATTTTTATCAACTAAAATTAATATAAAACAAAGATATTTGAATAGAATAAGTTAGACATTAGCAATTTAAGATATTTTTGTAATTTTTTTATTAGATAATTAAAATAAAATAAAATAAGTTTATTTTTAATAAAAATTTATTTTCTTAAAATTAATTATTTATGTGTTAATGTTTTATATAAATTAGATAATAAAAATTAATGTTAATAAAAATAATTAGTAGTTATATTTTATTTTAAATAAAAATTAATTATTCTAAATTAAAATTATTATTTTAGATAATAAAAATACATTAATTTTAATAAATTTAAAAAGAAGAATAGATTCATAAATTTATGTATCCCTTTCTTTTTGTTTAATATGGTATGATGATAAAATATTAGCTAAATAAAACAATATTAATATAATTTAATTATGATAAAATTTATACATATATTAACAAATTTAATTTTTAGATTGAAATAAAATTTACCTTCCACTAAATTGATAAATATTAGTTTTAAAATTGAGATAAAATTATTTTTCTATCAATTTGATAAAAAGCAATATATATATATAATTCTTTTATTATTAATTAGTTTTGTATATTAAACATATGGAGAAGAAAACGGGTGGGTTGTAATAGCGATTTAAATAATAATCACTATTTAAAATGTTATCTTTCTAAATTTTAATATAAGTTAGTATTTAGAGGTTATTTGAAATATTTATTTTTATTATTATTAACTTTAAATTAATATTAACAATTACTAATCAATAATAATTAAACATTATTAAAACAAATAACAACTACAAAAATAATTATTATTTTTGAATAATAAAATTTTGAAAATTATAATATAAAAAAATATAGATTTAAATGAATAAATGAAATGTGACGATAGCAGAAGAATTGGAGGATCCTGCGGAGACGCAGGTGTTTTTGGATTCATAGTTTATGAAGAAAGCCATTGCACAGAGGGACCAATGTCAGGATCTGATTACAAGAACCCATTAATTTATTAGAACTCTAGTTGGTTGCTTCCAGCTGAAAAAGCTCAATTATCGCAAATTCATCTTTCACGTTTCCTTGTATGAATCGTAATCATGCACGTAATTTAATGCAAACTCAACTTGCACTGCTTTTAATGCCTTCCCTAGATTAATATTTTGTTATTTATATAACAAGATCTTGCTCGCTTTTAATGAAAATTCAACATGATCATGTCATCAACCACTCATGTCAGCCCTCTTTCTTTCTGGTTTTTTTCTCAGGAGTGATATCACCCTAGTGGGTGCCCGGTTTTTACTTTGTTCTTGTTTGTTTCAGGTGGAATTCGATAAATCCAGGAAGAAACTATTAGTTCTTGGCAGGTTCCTTCGTACAATTCTGTTGCTTTCTGCAGCTTTGTTCATTGGGAGTGTACTTGTAATCGCAGATTATAAAGAGGTTTGTCAAACAAAAATGAAAATCAAAACTTTCCATGCAAGAAATGTAATGCAGTGAATGATTACGGAGTTTCTATTAATGTGCAGAAGCTTTTGGAATGGAAATCAATTGATGCTGTTGAGCATGAAAGCTTGGATGCTTGTCAGGTTTGTTGATATCGATTAAACCAGAAATTTTAGCGTTTCCAAGTTCTGCTTTTTGAATATTGATCAGTAGTAGCTCTAACTTCTTATGTGTGTTTCTGTGTCGTTTTCAGATCCAAGATAGGCCGTACGGCAGTGAAACATTGCCTAGAGGTATTGTTTCAGCAACATCTGACTTGGAAAGAAAGCCATTATGGGGTCATGATGACAAGGTGGATCAAATTATAATACTTCCATGTTCTTTTTCGTCATTATGATTATCTGAATCTTTGATTTGAATATGAACATCACAGAATTCGAGGAAAGCAGGTAACTTGTTGGCAATGGCTGTGGGGATTAAGCAAAAAGATCAAGTCAACAAGATTGTCAAGAAGGTGAAACAATAAATTTCTCATCCTTGCACCTGTTCCTTTTGCTGTGATTCGTTGTTTGTACAACGCCGTAATAAATTTGTGTTTCTTGCAATTCTTAACATCACAGTTTCTGTCAAGTGATAGCGATTTCGTTCTAATGCTTTTTCACTACGACGGAATTGTGGATGAATGGAAAGACCTGGAATGGAGTCATCAAGCCAACACATTGATTCCATCAATCAAACCAAGTGGTACCACCACTAATTAATTACTATAGAGTTTTTCTGGCAAGTCACGATCTTGATAATATATATATATATAATGAGTCATCTCCTTCATCGCTTAGGTGGTTTGCTAAGCGATTCTTGCACCCGGATATTGTTTCAGTGTACGACTATATCTTCCTTTGGGATGAGGATCTTGGAGTTGAAAACTTCCATCCTGACAGGTACTTTACATGTCAACTCAGGATACGCTAGATCACTTGACGAACCTGAATCACTATTCCAACAAGCTTTCTTGATCTGTATTCAACGGAATTACTTGATTGCAGATACCTTTCAATTGTTAGAGAAGAAGGGCTTGAGATATCACAGCCAGCGCTTGATCCTAATAAATCAAAAGTGCATCATCATCTTACAAAGAGACGACAAGGACCAAGGGTGCACAGGTTTCTGCATATCAGCATCATTGATACTTGGAAGTTCATATAATTATTTTATAATCTTAATCTGTTTTGTTTGAACTAACAGGAGGATATACAGGCAGATTGGAAGAACAAGGTGTGATAAAAATGTTACAGGTCCTCCATGCTCAGGGTATAGAATACAAGATTGCATAACCTTTTAGTTTTATTTGCAGATTGGAAATATCTCTGTCAGGAGTTACACATGCATGAGGATATGTTTGTTGACAGGTTTGTAGAAATGATGGCACCAGTTTTCTCAAAGGCATCATGGCGGTGCACATGGTATATGATTCAGGTATGACATCTTTTATTTTCATCGATTAGAGATAAGTATTTATTTTCGATACCTGTTTTGGTTGAATCAATTTATGGGAATCAATCTAATGTTCTTCAACTGTTTTTTTCCTTGATTTTTTTTTATCAGAATGACTTGGTTCATGGATGGGGTGTGGACTTCCAGCTCGGTTACTGTGCACAGGCAATAAATTCATCTTCAGAATCATGTTATTTTTTCTTGATATTCTTTTATGTTTTCTCAGATGCGATGTGGGTATTATTTTCCAGGGAGATCCATCGAAAAACGTAGGAATTGTTGATTCTGAATACATAATGCATTATGGTCTTCCTACACTGGGAGGTTCTGCAACTAACAAAGTCAGTTTGCATTCCCCTGTTTCTTCCTGCCTGCTAATTGTCTTTGGAAACACATGGTTTATGTTCAACGGAAACGCAAGTGCAAGACAATTGTATATTTGTTTTTAACTTCTTGTACTTCCTTTGAATTTACAGGCAGAATCCATGTCCAAGCAACCTGAAGCTAGACAAACTGTAAGCTTTCAATATTGACATGTGGCAGGAATTTGTCTGCTGAATTCCCCTTAGTAATTGCTTTTTTTTGGCACACTTTTTCAGGTAAAGAAGTGGTCGTTTGTTGAGCTAGACATGTTCAAAAATAGATGGAGCGAGGCTGTTAAGAATGATGATTGCTGGACTGATATCTACAAGCAATATAACGACACACACTTAACAGGAAAACAGGAAGCGTCAGAGTTGAGTTCTAAGACGTACAACATTTGACGATTCTATTTACAGTAACCCCATATATAGAATACATCTTGAAATCGTCTACTGATTCTTTTCAAATGAAAATACAAAATATAATATAAATTCTGATGCTTGCAAATACTTCATCAATCTTGAGAACTGAAGAAGCTTAATCCATTTGGCTTGTACGAGTTGTAAACCAATTGAAAAATCAAAGTGATGGAACACAGTATTAAGAAGAGTTATTTGCTTCTGCTGATAACTCCAGAAATGATACCTCCAAGTTCTTCACCGCAATCCTCCTGTACATGATGCCCTGCCTTCAAAATTCAACAAGTTCACCTCAGTTTTAACCGGCACAAGAAGCATGATGACAGAAGTCCTTCTTAAGCCAAGTCGCAAGTTTACGGTAACCAATGAAAAAAATAGAACTTGAATGATATCAGCAACAATATCGCTTCCATCATTGTTCAGAAGATAGCAAGTCTTTTTTAATGGTAAATGTACCAGAAAGTTCCAAGAGAGGAGAGTGGTTACCATGGGAAGCTCAACCAGATTGTGCTTCGAATCCTTGCAGAATTCTTCAACTCCATCATAGTTTAACCAACGATCTCTCAGGCCCCAGCATATCGTTGTTCTGACTTTCCAATTTTCATCCTGAAGTATGGACCTCATTTCTTCCACATATTTCTATCAGGTAAACGACTCAAAACAGTCAAAAGACAGATATCGAAAACAAAAAATGCTTTTTTCACGTCAGGAATCATTAGATAAGGCTGGAATTGGAAAATCAAGAAAATTATCTGGAGATCAGCTATCAGAAACAACAAACTTATCATGGCATAGTTTTTCCACAAGCCAACTATGTAGAACATACTAAATCCGCAAGTCTGACTAAGCAAACACCGAGGCTCGTTTTCTGTCACTTAAATGAAGTTGGACCCAGAATTTGCACATTCAACGTTGGGAGTTCTAGTTGAAATTTTGATAAAGATTATCTTACAACAGGAATCTGCAAGGAATGCCTGGTGACGTATTTCAACATACAATACAATACGGTACAGACCTGGAATGGTCTTAAACAACTAGAAAACCTGCAAACAGCTGATCCCACGCATTTCCTTTTTCCTTTTCTTTTTCACTTTGTCATTTTTGAATATTACTGCTCCATAAATAGTAAAAGTTCAAAAATGAACTACAAATAGGATTCACCTTTAGGTCTTTCTTCATAGCCCTACTAATCGCATTCATTGCAAATCCTGCAGAACCAGATGTCAAATATGGTCTTCTATAAACCATAGCAACATCTTCCTTCATCTGATAAGGACCACAGCTCGTCAAGGCTTTGTCACTTGCCCTTAGAGGATCCTGTTAGGTCATTGAAACAGAACCGAGAAAATTTTGAGAATCAGAAACACCCAAATTGCCCATAGGTGCTCGACGCATGTAAAAGAAATTCGAGAACGGAAGCACAGATCCTATGTCATTGGAAATTATTTCAAACGAAGCTTTCCTACCTGGGAAAAAATTTCACCCAGTAAGAAGTTGCTGAATATCGACAAGGTTGACGGCAGGTTGGAATGTTTTGCTGTAACCTTCAGCGAAATGGGATAAGAAAAAACAAAAAAAACAAAACGTGCAAGCTATTCTTAGCCCGGGGAAAACTTGGTTTCTCAAACTATGACAAGAAATCATAGTTTATGTGATGGAGAAGAGCGTCAGGAACTGAGTGAAGTTTTAAGATATCCATACAGGAGGATTAAGGAGAATTAGATCCTTCAGCTTTTCCTGATTTTTGCTAGCATATTTGACAACGACCGGTGAAAAATATCCCTGAGGAGTATGATTAATGATTAAAGCTTTTTAATTTAATATCAAAAGATAAATAGCATTAAATGGTGCATATGACTTGTCGGATAAGCGTACCTGCACAACAAGTGATATCTTATCCTTGGAAATTCCATTAATTAAAGACTCTAACGATGATACATATTCTGCAAACCATCACAAACTATTATGACAAATATTGTTTCTTTTTATAATGAAATCCGTAGAAATAAGATGTTATAGAGTTGAACATAATGGCACACTCTTCCATCCCACTGTTAAGGCTGATATAGCATTTACCATTTAAAGTATAATCAAATCCATATCCAGGTTGGGGCTTATCCGAAAATCCAAATCCTGTTAAAGAAGGTGAAAAGAGGCAGAAAAGTTATGCATGTTAGTTTGTAACAGATTCAAATTACTCTGTTAGGATGTAATTTGACAATCAAAGAACGGAAGGAAGTAGAATGAACTCATGAAGTATTTTACATATAATTCCCTGAAGATATCTAACTACAGATTTTCAAAAAGGTTCCAGATCCTTATTCGATTCATCAATAAATAACGATTCAACTCCGAACATGTAATAGATCATCTCTAACAGAATATATAACTAAACCAAATTTTTACCAATGGATATTTTACTCCTTGCTTCTTCACACAACTCGGATACTTATCTTAATGCAGAGTTATAATCAGCCAAACAATTAATGGAAAGAAATCCAACATGCAATAACATAACAGGCTGAAAATAAATTCATGACCGACTACAAACAGCTAGTTATTATTGTGGTACCTAGCCAATCAAAAGCGATTGCACAATGGTTTTTGGATAGTACAGGAAGGACTTTGCGGTAAGAGTATGCCTGTGGCAAGCAGAATTAAGGGGAAAAAAACTGTTAATATATCAAGTTTGCTTACTAGTTAGCCAATAACGCGCTACTATTCCTTTACAAATGACAAAACACCCAAACAAGTAAACCAGATATGAAAGAAGGAATCAACCTGTGAGGGGAAACCATGAATTAATACAACTGCGGGGTTACTGGCATTTCCACTTTGGACACAGAACCATCTATTCAACAAAATCAAATAGATAGAGCATGTTTCAATTGGAATTCCTGCAAATAATACAATCTCAATTTCTGCATATTTCTCACTTAAAGAAATGTAACACTAGATAACTTGTAATTTCTGAAAAATATGTACCTGAAAACATCATCTGAGGCTTGAGAGCTAGAGCCCATTTTAAGTCCAAAGATAGGATCTTTTGCCTTTCCGGCAGAACCAACAGGATGAGCTTTCACCTACCCAGAAAAGATCATAAGAATAACACCAATCAATAAATACCCAATTCCACATTATCCTAAAATGAATAGCACTTACTATCTTTCCTTGCTTAAACCACTCATCTGCCAGGCTGGGCTCATCTGAATATTTCCCTATATAAATCAATCCCAGAAATTTATTGTTACTTCTAACAAGTTCAATAAAATTGAATGAAGATAAAGCATGATGAATTCAAAAGGACACCTCCACTGAAAGAAAACCCATCTCCAGCAGAAACTGGAGCATCAATCAAATAATCCTGATAACAGTACAGGAAACTAGCCATTATATAACCATATAAAACAGGTAGTGCTTGTTTATAATTTAAATAACATAAACCTACGAGTGAAAAACAAACTGATAAGTTTACACACATCTTCACCGTTGGATTTGCAAATGAGCTTGAGAGATTTTCTAATGGAATTAAGGGGCAGCGATAATGACGAAGATGAAAATGACGTTGAAGGACTAAGAGGAAAATGGACATGATGAGAGTGCAGGGATAAAGGTGTTTTAGCTTGAATCGCCATGGCCAAGAGCGGGCGAGTTTGCTGCAAAAACAGACGTGGCCGTTAAACCGTTAATATTCCTTCCGTTGGGTCAGGATAGCAATCCTCTGGTTCTCGTCCATTTCAGAGACGAGTTCTAACAAAACGGGCCAGGCCCATTTCAAATATCCTGCTTGGGTCCGGATCCTTCACCCAATAATTATGGTCTTATGATATTTAAATTTCTATAAAAATAATTTTTTTTTGTTAAAAAATAAGTATTTTTCATTTTAAATTTATACTAACATTCCTCCCTTCCATTTCCAATGGTTTCTTTTGTGCCTTTTGCTATTATATGCAATAAGTTATAGATATCAATAGTATTTGAATTTATATATTAAATTTGATTTGTTGAGTTTTTGGGTACGAAATATTTGAATTTCTAATCGATGCTTATTAATAATATATAATTGATAAAAAATCATAAACGGTAATGCAATATTTATGAAGGAGGAGAATATGTAAGCTGATCGGAAGGGAATGAAAAGGAAAGTGAAACATAATAATCATAGAGAAACAGAAGATGGAGTTTTGGTTTGCAAGTATCCAATCTCAACAGGCAAATTTACATTGCAGAGATAGAGATTAATTTCCTTTACATTTCTCTACTTCACAAAGTAAGGAAGGTTGAGGAAATAGAGAAGGAAGTAAGCCCAGATGACACCAGAAATTCCACCGAAAAAGAATCCTCCACTGAACTTTGCCCACCCATCAGCAGTTTGCAACTGGTCTGGCTCTTTTTTCCTTCCGGTCAACGTTAAATTTGGCGCAATTGATGGCTCTCCTTCATTGAATGATGCTATTCCGTACATTGTCAAGCAAATGCTCAGGATTACTACCAGTCCTCCTGCTGCCAACGATCCTGCTACTCCTGCGTACTCTGTGTTCCTTAATGGGCCCGTCTTCACAAATGGCCCGACGAGCAGAAACCCGTGTGCCAAACCGACCTCGATTCCTCGGAGAAGTGGGCTGACTGCTGTTCTGTAGGCGGGTAAGTTGGAGAGGTACCAGGCAATTAGTGGGCTTGATGTAATTGGAGTCTCCAGGCTTCCGATGAAGGGGTCGCCATTGATTGGTTGAATAACTTGGTAAGTTGGCTGCATGCACGTTAACCAAAAGTATCAGCAGGGCAGCAACCCATTTACTAAGATTCCGTTCTCTTCGATCTTAAATCTTGTAGCATAACTGTACTTAGATTTATGTTCTAGGTAGCTAGATATAAATGAAGACTAATTATTCATATCAAATGCTTCGATCAAAGTCTAGATACACATCCCATAATCAGAAGGAAAAAAAAGAAATGATTACCTTTTCTGCTTGAATGGCCTTGACAGTGAAAGAAGCAGACCTCTTGGCGGGAGAGACTCTGAAAGGTGAGCCAGAAATACCTTTAGGAACAACCAACCCTCTTGGGACAGAGGACGCAAAGCTACTCTTGAGCTGGCTAGCCATTGGAGAAGAAGCCATGGTCGTCTCTTTGCTTGATTATCGCTCAAATTTTCAAGAAAAACAAGGCAAAGCCTACTACTAATAAAAGGGTCGGATGGGTGGAAGGAGCAGGCAGTATCTATTGCTAGTAAACCTGTGGTGGCGATTGATGAGGTGTCAAAATTGTATGATTTTCATTGGCTGTCTCCTTTTTCTGTGTCTTCATACCTTATCCTAAGCTTATCCACAATCTTGCTAATTTTCATTCACCTATTTTATATGCTATCAAAAATAATATATATTAATAAATAAGCTCATTTATATATAATTATTAAAGTTAATAGCATTTGTTTTTATAAAAGAAAATTTAAATATAAATTTGTATGATGTTTTATACAGACTATTAAGAATACAATTATTATTTTTTAATATTTTTAATTAATTATCTTCTTTTAATGATTATATTTTCTGATAAATTAAAAATTTTCACATAAAATCTCTTCCATCTATTAAAAAATTTGGTACTAAACGTCGTCGTTTCAACACTTACTTCGATTCCTTAACAACTCACTGGGCGCCTTCTTTGATATTCATTCAACGCGAACGAAAATTCTTGAAAATGGCACTCCGGTTCCTTAAGCTTCCCTTAGTCTCACGCTATCATAAAAAGTATCATGCTAATTCAAGTTACTTCTCTCTATCCATATCATATCCAACTAATTTTACTGGTATACATTCTTCTTGTCTCTGTCTCTCTTACGGTTTCCTTCTCTCAGTAATTTTCTCAAACACTTTGATGATATAATGCAATGGTTGACCATTGGTTACCTTTTTGTATCTAATGTGTGTTGGTGTTGGATACTAATCATTTTGATTTTCAGTTAAATGGGCCCGACCAGAAGTGCACAAGTCCTTCAGAAGCTTTGCTGTTGCTAAGGGAGAAAAGCTTCAAATTCCTAGGAAGTATGTTGGCTACTCTGTATCGAATCAATTATGTTGAAGTTATGCCTTTTTCATCATTGTTTCGATCATTAGTTTCGCATGCCAATCAAATGGGTGGTCAGGAACTAGAATCATCACATTGCACCTAGCAGGATTCTCTTATAAAGCTTTGAACTTGGTATAACAGTTGATGCTTTTATCAAAAAAAAAAAATGTAGTGCTTGGTCACAATTAGTTCTGCACTGTTATACGTACATTTTGAAGTAAGCTTAAAATCTTCAAGCATTGATTCTAGACTAGTAATAATACCAAATTAGAAGGCTTTTTTGCGTTACAGTTGTAAAAGTTAATGTTCGATAATTAGTTGCAAATAGTCTAAATTGGTAGCAAAAGCACACTTAATGGTGTTTCTACATTTATTTTCATTTTATAACTGATATTAAATTTTAGGAAAAGGAGGCTGGATGAAATATGCCTTGAAAGGTTCCAGCAATACAGCCGAACATATATACAGTCATGGATTTTACAAGGTTAGATTTGTTGCTCATTTCATAAACAGTTATACCTTATTTGTTTTCTCTTTTTGACGAAATTGATAATTGTTGAAAATGCAATCTCACATGGGAAAAGTTTGAGAATATTAAGTGGCATGTGAGTGAAGTAGATTGGCCTTAACAAGCTAATTGATCTGTGCAACGTGGCTTACAATATATATGGCTATTGGTACGAGTTTAGGAAGTTTCTACAGCAACTTGTATAACAATTAATGAACAAAAAATTATAATATAACATTTTCTGGTCCTAACTCCTTATAATTGAAAAAATTTTCTTAAAAAAAGAAGCAATTTACATTTTTTATTTATTTTAAACTATTGACAGTTTCTAATCCCACATTCCTATTCTGCTTTGTGACACTGACACTTCACTGATATATCTGGAAGACTGTCTTCCTGGCGACTCCATTTGTATATTGCCAACGCAAATTTTGATGTTGCAGTGCCAACTTGGTCAAACTTGTGCTATGAACTCATTTTTCATTCATCAAAGCATAAGCACAAGCACAGTCTGGAATTCACTTTACTCATAAGGTACATCTTTCTGTAGGCAAAGTATTTGTGAATGGGAAGATGGTGAATAAAGCTGGTACACCCATCTCTGACAAAGCTATTGTAGAGATAATGGCTGAAGTTCCAAAATATGTATGTAGGTGATTACTCTTTCTGAAAGAACCTGTTGCTACTTGAAATTTTGATGCTGCACTAACCTTATTGAGGTTGAAGCGTTGACTGCTATTCTTACTACCAATTCAGAGCAGGACATAAGTTGGAAGCTGCCATTGAACAGTTGGGTGTTGATGTGGCTGGCAAGGTAGCTCTTGACTCGGGCTTGTCAACTGGAGGATTCACTGATTGCTTGCTTCAGTATGGTGCATCGTTTGTTTATGGAGTTGATGTAGGTTATGGACAGGTATGATTGATCTTTATTCCTTTTTTATGCTCCACCAAATTTCATAATCATGATTATTGGTCGCTCTGTAAATGATAATGTAAAAACCAGAATGCAATCTTTTAGTTTGCGGTGATTAGTGGTGGTTGATGGAATTTATACCAACTTCTTTCAGGTGGCAGACAAAATTCGGCGAGATGAACGAGTTTCAGTTGTGGAAAGAACAAACTTAAGATACCTCTCTGGCCTCCCTCAAAAAGTTGATTTGGTGACTCTAGACCTGTCCTTTATCTCCATTCTTCTGGTAGGTAAAGCTATATTGCTACATTCAAACCTTTTGACTGGTGAAAATTAAATATTCCTATTTCACTTTATCTTCCTATGTAGATGGTTTGTTTAGGTTGTACCCTCTTGTAAATTTCCTAAATTATGCTCATTGCAGAACATTGATATTTATTCATTTATTGTATACAGGTCATGCCCGCTGTTGTCAATGTCATGAAGGAGGATGCAGCATTAATCACCCTGGTTAAACCCCAGTTTGAAGCCCGCAGATCACAAGTAATAAATCTAGTTTTCCATTCATCACTTCATTAGGATGGATCCTGACAATATGTCTGTCATTTTAAACATGATAAGTTTTGCAACTAGTTATTGAAAAATGAGGATCTTAAGTTTAGATTTTTCTCCTCAATGGAAAGTGAAACTACCTGCTGAATGAACGGCAGTTAATTTCATCAGAATTCTCAAAACTGAAAGTGGTTTTATGACTAACCTTTTTGTTTTTTTCTAAAAAAAAATTCAATGAGCATGCCATAAGACCAAATATTTTGTGCTCAAGTTTAATTTCCATTTTTATGGTAACGTTGCCGTTTATTTATTAGTAAAATTGCACAGAGAAGTTGGTATATGCATCTTGTGCTGGTACATTTTCCATCATCTTTATGTAGCTAGATATACAATATTGTGGGTTGGTTATGCTTGGGCGGTTTCATGCTTTGTACCTTTATCTTTAAAAGTGATGTTCTATTTAGCTCTTCTGCCTCTTGGTGAGCTGCTGGTTAGCTTAGCAATTTGAAAAGGAGCGGTTATTGCTTCCACAAAATCACATAAAATAGAAAAAGATAATTTTCATCATTTAAGCTACAAGTTTTTACTTTTTTTTAATCCTTTCAGGTAGGAAGTGGTGGAATAGTAAGAGATCCTGAAGTCCATAAAGAGGTGCGCATGTTTCTCTTCTCTTTCTAATATGACCAAGCACTGAAGCAGCTTTACTGATTTAATCTTTATACCCAATTCATATGTTCATGTTACGTGTATGTATGCATATATGTGTGTGCAACTTCCAAGAAACGATGTTTGTTGTTTTTACCCTCTAAGTTCCCACTGGATAAGCGAGGATTAAAAAACATAGTTAGACTTGATAGACTCTCAGACGATAAGAATGTATGCCGTTTGGTTTAATCATATAGGTCCTTGAGAAGATTATAAAGGGTGTGGAGAACTTTGGATTCTGCAGCAAAGGTTGGATTGAGTCTCCTTTAAAGGGCGCTGAGGGAAATACAGAATTTCTGGTTCACTTTAGTCGAATATCTAAGTGAATTTGAGGATAATGTATTCATGTGTAAGGAGAGGCTCTACATCAGCTTGGGATGCAGAATTTCACTCAGACCGACATTGAACTGATGATTACAAGCTACATCCGGTTTGGCTTGGAGCCCAACAAAAGAAGCTGGATTTTTCGAATTTCCAATGCTTGTAAATTCTGGCCAATTGGCATCTAATGCAAGTAAATAGATCTTGGTATTTATGGAGTTTCTAAGGATGTTCATCTGCATATGTGAACTGGCATTGTTAATGTCAACCACAGTCATGTTATAACTTCCATGAGTAAAACAGTTCGCTCCATTCTTAAACAAGACACAGATTTAGTTATTACTGTAATTTCATTAAGTAAATTAGTTGATAACATCTGTCATCTAAACTTTGATCCCACATCAAGTTGGTGTGTATATGGCAATTTTATTTTATGTTTTTCTGTTATGTGCTTGCTGTGTAATTGTAATTTGTAATAGAAATGACAGAGTCGAGACCTGGAAGTGTGGGAAGACTATTAACCTTTTCACCTTCTAATCCTTTTTACCTTCCTTCTCTCCAGGCCACTTTCAACAACCTTCCCTTTTCTATGGCGGGGGCTGCTGGTTGGTTTTTAATACGGGTATAACTTGATACTTCTAATAAAAATTCCTATAATATTCGCTTAGAATATTACTTTCATAAGTTAGTCAATAATTTACATAAATAAAATGAATTATTATATCAATATAAATGTTATGATAATCATAGATGAAAGGGTATAACAAGTTTATAGTATATTGTTAATCATTCTATATAAGAGTAAACATTCATATAATATAAGTATCACATGATAAAAATATATATAAGTAGAATATAATGATTAAAAAACATATAATTATTTTTTTATTAATCGTTGAGAATATTATTGATTCCATCAATATAGAAGATAGACATCAATTCTTATCATATTAAGTGTATGTTCATAAGTTGCAGATGGAAATATCATAATATAATATTATTTTAACGTGTTGCCGTAAAATTCTACATCACGCCTTCTTATTCATGATTTCAGTCTGAATTGTCCAGTATTTTTGTCTTCTATGGATTTTATCCCATGTTTTGTTGTCAGATTTGTAGATGTGGCTTTGCTGTTTTTGAATTTTCCAACAAGACTTTAAAAAAGCTGATATAGTTCTTCATCGTTCTAATGGTTGCTCTTCAAGATTGTAACGAATAGTGAAGCTAACCAAATCTTGATCATATGGTGATTGCTTGATGGGGATGATTCTGACATAAATCTTTAGTTTACAGAGCTGCACTTTTTCTTTAAAAAATTCCAAGTTACGAAATGCTAAAGTAAATAAATAAAACCATTTCTGTCGTAATGACTATAACTTTGTGAGAAAATTACATAGAAAGAAAAACAAGAGAAGCGTTCTGCAATGAAAATTAATTCATTGCATTTTGCCAGAAGCGTAAGAAGGAACACACATCGGAATGGCTAAGCTAAAATACCATGTTTTGCATTAATACATGTTATGTCACATTCTCCCACCACTAATCACAAATGCTCTAAATTACTCATATTCTCGCATTTATAAGGGAACAATGCCTTCAAAATTGGCGATATCAATCACTGACAACACACGCAAACATTAGCTACCTGTGGCAAAAAAAGGAGATATTTTGAAGCAGTAGATTTGCATTGCAACAACTTTATGGCTTTGATGGGGTTGGGGAAGATGGAGGCTTCAAATCTGGGTACTGCATTGAACATTAGGACAGTAGAATTAGTGTTTTTGTCTCTAATACGTCATGTATCCACGCACAATTGCAGTAATAAATCAACTCATACGTGCGTTTGTGTGTGGGTATGATAATATGCAAGAAAACGTGCTTCTGGATTATAGCCAGCATGGCTTCTGCCATTGCATTCTTTAGGCATGAAACATCAACCATTCAAAGTCATCAATCCCATCTTTTTCCATATTTGCTTTTCTGATAGGTAAGTTCATTAGCTCTAGTAATTGGTAGCTGTACCCCCACCAACCACAGTGACCGAGGAAATGTAGAAAACAATTTTGAGGCTAAGACACAACAAATATCGCTTCAGCACGTCAGCAATTATCGTTATATTGCTTAGATACCGAAGCAACTTATCATTCTAACAAGCTGTGACTGAATGATTTTTATAAGATCTTGTTTTTGTGGAAGGCTTCCTTATTAATATTCGGGAAATCAACAATGGTCGACATATAGGATGGGGAAAGCATAGCAACACTAGAAACTATAAACTTCCGCACCCAAATTAACAACCAGAAAAGCTAATCATAATCCCCTCCCCATCCTCTTTAAATTTGGATCATGTCGTATAGCATATGAACTCATTAGAATAGCTAGGATATGGCCATTACACCAACTTTCCAAGCCCACAAAACACTTCAATAGCAGAGAGAATAACTTTTCTTACCGCACATGAAATACCATGCATAACCAAGACACATGAGTGGCAGGAAGATGCATATTTGACAAGGATATTATGAGAGAGAGCTAGAGAGAGAGGGGGGATACATTAGGATAGGGAGATCTGGAATCAATCTTCAAATGAGGGATGGAATCCAGGGACTTGTTTACAGGTCCATTATCCACTCTCTGACTTCCTACCGCTGAGAGAGCTTCAGAAGGACTGCCATTCTCTTCTAAAGTCTGCTGACCAATTCCATTAATTTCAAGTTCAGACATTGTAGCCTTCTTCTTGGGGAACATATGGACAGAAGGTGGCAAAAGAGTTTCTTGTATTTCCTGCCGCAAAGCAAACACAACCTAACAAGTTAAAATATGCAACTTGTGATAGCTGTTACAAGGGGGATAAGGAACCTTACAGATAAGAATGAGCCAGCAGCAGTTTAAGATAAGTTAACCAGAGAAGACATTAGGGAAAAAAAAAAAGAGTATCCACGCTAGAACAATTTTTCATATACCATTAAGTCATGATAAAGTTTTAGCCCTTTTTCCAAAAAACAGAAACAACAGAAACAGTCTCAGAATTTCACATATATTTCATGTTGCAAAAGGTTCAATCTCGTAGCCAATCTTTTCAGAGATAGAATCCAATAGAAGATGGAGAAAGACTTCTTGCTTTTAGCAACTCCTTTCATGACTTGTATTGATATGTGGATCTCTCATAAGAACTCAATCATATGCCAGGTACAATTTACACAGAAATGGTACAAACAAATCTTGGAACACTTATGTGAACTTAACAGGTTTAAGAATTTCATTGCAAAACAGGATCAACATATAGATAACATAGTCATACGCAAAACCCGTTTACTTCAGGTTCTATTATTTCCCTTCTCTAGGTGATGAAGCCTTATCATGGTTCATTTTCAATATACTGTCAGCAATTAACAAAATGGTACATTTACAACGCCAAATTGATGAACTTCTACCAGAATCCATACAAATTTTCAATTTGGCAATAATTTCATTCTCAAATACTAAACTGAAGTATGTAGCTTTGTCAAGAATAGTCAACTTTCAAGACATCGTCTATCAAATAGAGTCTTTGTGCGTTCAAAAATAAGATAAAATGAAATTAGAGTGAAACATAAAGAAAAGAACCGTACCAACCACCCCTTTTTGCCTCTGATCCCGCCCTTTATTGCATAAGCCTCTTTGAATCCATTCTTGAATAATAACTCTGCCGCTCTCATGGAATTACCATCAAAACTACCTTACGCACAAAAGGAGAAACAAGGAAGAAATTAAAGATAGATACATGTGTGAATAGGGATATTGAAATCAGTCAGCGTAGTTGTTGAAGTTCAGTTAAAAGGCCATCAATTTATTACCTTTTAAGTTAATAACGAGGTAACTGCTAATGGCACTTACTTGTCCATAATGCACAGGGTAGTGTTTGCAGGGTCAGGAAATTTCTCCAACACATTTTGCACAAACCCATCTTCATTTTGTTCAGAAAACTCGACATGAGCGGCACTCTTATCGAGAATCTTCAAATTAGGATACCGCAAAGCCTTGAAGCTCTTCTTGTCCCTAATATCCAAAAGCTGAGCATCTTTATCCTCTTTAAGTTTTCTAAATGCGTCAATGGCATATATAAACCTGTACTTCCTCGATAACTGTTCATTAACAGGAATAGCAACCAGCCAAATGAAGGCACAGCAATAAACAAAAACCGGGTATCTGGTAAAAAAATCATCAACGGAAACTAAGATAGATTCCAAGCTTATTTTGTCAGAGACTTGGTCGGTTTGGGAAGATAAAGTTTCAGAAGCTAGCGAAGGAAGAGAAGCGAGAAGGTGAGTGGTGGATAAGAGAGGGAGGTTGAATTGCTGGAGGAGGTTTTTGGGAATGGGTAAATTAGTTCGGTGAAAATTGAGTGCAGGGAATTTGAGGGTTTTGTGGTGGTGTTTGATAGGAGCAGAAGAATAGCAGCGGATGATGGAGAGTGTCTCCATTAGAAGCAGAGTATGGAGGTCGATCAGGATGGATGCCAATGGATTTCTGTGATTGTCAGCAATCGAAGGAAAGGGTTGGGAGTTGAGCGGGCCGACTCAGCCCTTGCTAGTAATGATCTTAATTCAGCCCAAATTCGTAAAAGAGACTTGGCAAAATATCTTTTTGAGTTTATATTTTTTTAATAACATTATTATTCATCAAAATTAATTTTAAAATGTCTAAATAAATTTAATTACTAATTAAGGATAAATCGAGATATCGAAATAATTATATGGGATGAAATGGAATAAAATAGAATGATTCTAAAATTTCTCATTTTCTTTTAAATGATAAAATTTAAAATAAAATTATAATAATTAACTGGTCACACCAATAAATAGATATATAGATAATCAAAGCTCTGTTCAAATTATGTATTCAATATAAACATAATTAAAAATGAAAAATGATAAGAGAAAGAATAATATTTTAAAAGGAATCAAGGATGTCATATATTGAATCAGAGGCATTCCTTGACTGAGTAAATGACATTAAAAGAATGATATCACCGTTGATATTGATCTATATATCTGCTTATTTATTTATGTTTTCTCAATTCAAATTATCGCATTCAATAACGAATATGCATACGTAGACATCATCATATGGACACAATTAAAAATCGCCGTCTGACATGCTTATTCGGAGATTACACATCACCTGAATCACTCTTGTTATTTTCATATGCAATTTTCAGCCAGCTAAAGAAATTGTTGATCAGCTCATCCGCATTAGCCAGGCACCTTTTCCTTCAACCCAATTATGTACAATGAGGAAGAATAAAATAAAGGCAACACTTGGCTATGTATCAGGAAAACCAGAACAAATATAGAAACATCAGAAAACGGCAATTACACAAAACAGGGTGCATATATTAGAGGATCAAATTAAATTAACTTGTACAGCAGATTAAAATTAACAGCGTATTTTTTTTTTTTTTTTTTTGGGATTTTTTCAGATAACTAAATTCATTAATACAACATCATCAGGCTGAAGGGTCAAGGCTATGAGTTAAGATCAGGATCATAGTCACCTCTTTTGCCGTCTATACCAACTAATGAAGATACGGGGCCTGGTACTGGTAGCCATTTGCAAAGTAGTTGCCATGACTGGGAGAGAAGCCGTAGGCAGCAGAACCCATAAGAGGCGGGACATGGTTGTCGGTGGGGCTGGGGTAAATGTATGGTCTGTCATACACGTACTGCGGATACCTATCGGTGACTCTAGGATAGAAAGTTTTGTCAGCAGCAGCAACGTTAATGACACGGGGCCCACATCCAACACCGTTAGCACGTGGTCTCTTGGGTTGAGGCTTGCCAACTTCAGTCGCCCTCTTCTTGTCCGCTTTGGCCTTCTCCAGCTGAGCAAGGCGTTTTTGAAGTGGGTCGACAGGATAGTGCTCCTCTAGCTTATGCTCTTCGATGCACTTTATCACAGCCTTAACTGCAGTCAGCTCCCGTTCGTTGAACTCATTCTGGAAAAACAAAGAAAAAGAGATTTTGTGGATAATGTGCAAAAAGCATTCACCAAGAATTAATTCCACTCAGGTAGATTATGCGTAACGTAGATAGCTAAAGAAAATGTAGTTCCCACCGATACTGAGTCGGTGCACGCACATGAATGCCATATTATTCATACACCAAATAGTACATGGTTTCAGGCTTTCAACTAACAAAGTTCTTGAATGTTTAAACAGTGGTAACGCCTACCAAACATGGTTGTTTCATGCTTTCAGTTGATAAATTATTCTTTAATCCGAGTAAAACAGTCATAGAGCTTTCATATTTTAACATTCAACTAAAGCATCTTAATTTGTTCAGGAAAATTTGACATCTGCTAGAATCAATAAAAAGAAAAGCATATGCGGACAACATATGTTATGGCATTGTATTATAGATGACGATTCAGAGCCAAACAACATGCACAACGGATAATAAGCCAAGTTACAAGGACACGGGTCGGAATACATACCTGCCCAGCAGTGGGAGAGGCATTTCCAGGCTTTACAGGTGAAGACGTTTTCCTTGCCTCTTTTAAATATGATTTCAGCAAGGGTACAGGTGAAAACTGCTCTGTCAACTCAAATCCAAAAGCCAAGTTGACTGCATCAATTTGCCTTCCACTATTAACCAATACGTCGATTACTCCTGCATGAGATCATGGATATGACGGTATGAGATAAATGGACATTAATATTCTCAATGATGCTGCTCAGTGTAGTATAAAGGTACCAAGCATTTCCCAGCCCATATAAATAGAACACAAAACACATTCAAAGACTTGGGTATATGTGAAAAGACAAACCTGGCATCTTTTCTGACAGCCCAAGAAAACGGCAGAGTTCAGCAGCTTGTCGACGACGAGAAACCATTGGAACTAGCCTGGATAGTTTTTCCTCATCAAAATCTGAAGCAATACCAAAAGTGGCCAGAATTTGCAAGAAAGCATGAGCTTCCAAGGAGTTCCCATTGCTCGCATCCATATCTAAGGCATCCAACTTGGGTTTCCATTCTTCAGCAATTGCCTTTGCCTGCTCCTTGATGTCTTCCGAGATTACATCAGAAATAGAAACTTGATCTGTATATGTCAGCAAAACACTGAGGCATTCCATCAACATGATACAGGTTCGGCGAAGACCCAGTAGGACTGAATCTTTCTTCCCATCAACATTTGGTACTTCCATGGGATAGAAATTTTCCAGAGAGTTCAGAACCAATTGGGCCGGACTTTTTGCAGCTTTCAGAGCACGAGGGATTTCCTCTTTCAAGACAGCAAGGTTCTTTCGGTTGTCTGAGATAAATTTGTGCAGCCCTTCTGAATCCATTGCTTCGCATAGTTTGACTAATTCTGGATAAGACATAACCTCCAGATTTTCATTTTCAAAAGAATTATTAGTCTCTCCCAAATTACTCTCAGAAGCCATGGTATCAGATGGTTGGTTTTCTATGGTTGGAAGCACGCACTGGACATCACTGGTCACAATGGCAGGTGTCACAAGTGATACCTTCCTTTGCTTATCTCCAGCATTAGCAATAGCAAATACAGCAGCATCTCTTTTCTCTTGGAGCCTCTCCAATGAAGCTTGCTCCTTGGCCACCACAGCAGCTTGGCGCTTTTCCAATATTTCACGAGCCTTTCTTGTTTTGCTAGCATATTCCTTTTCCTGATCTTCTAGCTCATGAAAGCGCCTCTTTAAGGACCTCTCAAGTCCATGAAAATGCTCTTCAAGTTCTTTCCATTTCAAGTTGAGAGTTACAGCTCTGTGACTTTCAAGTTCAGCAAATGCTTTCTGAAGTTGCTGTATCTTAGAGGTTGTAGAATCTATGAGCGTTGCAACTGAATCTGTATCTTCCATGGAAGAAAACCTGGAGAGAAAAAAGAGATAAACAAGGAATTCAATGCATAAAAAATAAAACAGAACATTAATAATTACATATCAATAACAAGACAACAGCTTGCTGGAAAACACATAACACATGTAGTGGATTCTAATTCTCTATTGCACAATCAACATCCAAGTAAACTACTTGCTTACAGACAAACAATTAAACCTGTTGTAGAAGACAATATATAAAACCTTTTATTCTCCTTAGCCCTCGTACCTAGCTTAGATGGGAGTTCCAACAGCCACCAGCATACATCAATTCAACATATATGATCTTAGTAAATGCTAATAATCCTTTGAGATCTAAATAAATAATGTAGTCGACAATTGATTAATCTTGCCAGAGATCCCAATAAAACTCATAAAAGCGGTGAAGAATCAATGCCATGGTTGCAATGTATTTGATTATTAGAGAATAACTGAACTGCAAAACTACATGAAGAGCCAAGCTACCAACTCAGTTTTCACGAGTAAAGCTACATTCATTGAAGCGTTATGCAAACACATGTACATGTAGAAAAAGATGAAACATCAGTATCAGGGAAAGCAAAGAGCCAAAAATAGGACTAAACTCCAACAGACCCTCAGTTCTCTAATAGCTTGTTTAGATTATGTTTCTATTGGCACACAAAAACAGGCAAAAACTGGATCTATACATAAATCACACTTCCAGCAAAAGAATTAGGGTTAAAGGAATAGAAGCTCATGTATTATCAGTCCAAAATCAGAGAAGAACAGAAACTAATCATAGCTATAGTAAACTCAAATATTCAGACATTTGCCACATTAATAGGTGACTTGATGATCTGTCTTCTGGAGAGAATTAGAAATGATTAACTCAACATTGTCACCATGTATGATTCATCAATACAAATATACAAATCTATGCAATTAAAGTGAATACTGACAAACAATTTAGCAAGTTTCGTCTCGAATCATATGGACTGTAAAGGAAGGATGCATATAGCCGACCTAACTACTTTGTTTATAGATTACTCAAGCTGGGCATCAACTACAATTTTGAAAAAAGGCGGAAAAATCACAAATCACAAGCACAAATCGCACGCTCACTGCCACAAAAGTGTAACACTTTAGCAAACACCATGAAAAAGTTCACTACTGCCTCAATTCACCAAAAAGATCGAACTAAGCCTATACTTTAAAAGATCACTAACCGCGAAGTAAGACAAAGCTACAGCATCAGAAAACTGAAGCTAACCAAAAGAAAAAATAAATAATGCTAGGAAACAGCAGTCCACAGCAACAAAAAGTTCATTTTCAAGAACTTTGAAAAAAAAATCATCTAATGACAAAATTGGCATAAATTTCTAGCAAAATGAGGCTAATTTTAGTAAAACACAGCAAAGCCGATCTACAAAAAAAGAAGAGAAATTACCTGAGCGATTGAAACAGATATTAGATGATAAAAGTGCGGGAAAAAAAAGCAATCAATCCATCAATCCATTTTATTCGACTGTATGAAGTGCGTGACTGCTACTTACTTCGCAAACCCTAGTTCGCAAGCGAGAAAATAGAAAGGGGAAAGGGGGGAAAAGGCAGGGAGACGGCAAAGGTCTGGTGCGATATATCTCTTTCCTTTTGCTTTTATGCTGCGCACTCCCTTTTTTGCTATTTCGCAGCCTTTATGAGACTTCAAAAATGAAGGGTATATTTTTATTTTTATAAAGCTTATATTAAATCTGTTAAAATATTCTATTTAAAAAATATTATAAATATTAATTATAATTGAGTTGAATTGCAAAAAATTGCAAAGTACATAGTTTTCACTTGGATATATTTGGGTTGATAATTTTAAAATTGAAGACTTTTTTTTTAAATATTAAATATGTGAAAATATTTTTTTAACATATAAATATTGTTTATTGAATGGTTAAATATAAAAGTTGTTATTGTAGTGGACACAGTTATAGCAAAGTGAGGAGTGCTTCCATGAAAGACCGGAGAGGAGAGGATGTGAGGATGTGATAGTAACTTTGATGATAAATTTAAATTTGTAAAATATTATTTTTTAAATATTTTAAAATTTTGTTATTTTTAATTTTTTTAAAATGGTATTTTTATAAAAAATATTTCATTTGAAATTATTCAAAATTTCCTTCAAATAAGTGTTGGCAAGATGTCATTGATGCTCGTATATGTTAAATATATTATAAAATTAAGATATATGTATTTTCTAATATGAATCAATTTTGAAAGAGTTAATAATATCAAATGTGCTATAGGTGATATTTGTAAGGGGGTGAAAGTTTTCCATCAAGAGTATAATAGATATTTTAATAATAATGGACACAGTTATAGCAAAATAAGGAATGCTTATATCAAAGATACTAGAGGAGAGAATGTGATAGTAACTTTCCTGATAAATTATTCAAATTTTCCTTAAAAATAAGTATTAGTAAAGTGTTTGTATCAATTATCTCATAAGAAGGTATGAATAAAATTATAGTCAAATGTCATTGATGCTCATATATGTTTCCAATCAATTTTGAGATATTTAATAGTATATGATGTCCTGTAAGTGGTATTTATAAGGGGTGGAGGTTTTCCATCAAAGGTATAATAAATATTTTATATTTTTAATTTAATTTATGTATATTTAGGATGTTATACTTCAAATACTTTGATGTCTCCTCCTGTTTTATTTAATTATTTAGAGACTAGACATGATAACTAGTAATTAGTAAGCTTATCTTTAGTGTAAAATATTCACTATTGCCTTCATAGAGTGAGATTATCGAATCATTATATTGATTATATTCAATCAATAAAATAAATTGATGAATTATTCAATTATTATGCATCGTTCATATTTCTGTGTGCCTTTCTCTTATTGAATGCCTATGTTATCTGAAGAATTCTTAAACTCTTTTAATGGAGATGATAATGCTTGGAACATTCATATATAAAGTCTGGTTTGATCATAAATAAATTATTCATAATGGATGAATAGTGTATGGATCCTTGTCGATGGTTGAAATTTATACCCTAATATTGGAGTCAAGATCGTGAGTTTAATTCCCAATGGAAGTAATTATTGAGAGAAAATTGTTGGTAAAATGATGAAATTGAGATTTAATATTTATATAATATTTTATTTATTTTTATATTTTAAATGAATACTATATTTATTCAAATATTTATATTTTATATTAAATAAAATATATAATATTATAAAATTTTATATATCAAATGAACTTGTATTTCATATACTAGAATTTTATCATATGACATTTAAATTCAAAATTATAATTTTAATACATAAGTAAATTATGTTTTAAATTGATTTATTTTATAAATAATTGATATAATTATGACTTCAATAAAAATATTTAAAATAGAATATGAATTATGAAGTTTAACCATCAATTCGGTAATTATTTTTATAATTTAATGTACTTTAATATTTACAGTTTAATCAATATTAAAATTAACAAAAAATTATGAATTCAAATATTTAACCTGGTATATTATTTAACTAGTAAAATAAAATATAATAAATAAATAAATAAATAAATATCAGTGAAGTAAAAAATTCTTATTTTCTAAATAATTTGTTAGCAAAAATGGATGGATTATAATTTATTGATTAAGCTATAATCCTCAGGTGGGATGATTATAATGTGTGTGTGTGTGTGTGTGGGGGGGCGCTGTTACTGTTCTTCCTTACTGTTTTAGGCTTTACTTTAATTATTGATTAATAATTTTTATTTTATTTATTCAAGTATACATAGACTTTGAACATTCAAACCATGATTCTACCGTAGACTTCATAATTTTCCTTTCCTCTTCTGGCTCATTTCTCCATGGGAAAAGGAAGGTTTCGGTTTTCCTTGATCTTCTTGAGCTTCGATTCTTGAAATCTCAGGTGGGTCTTGTTATTTTCTTGATTTTACTTTCTGTTTTTGGTTCAGTTTTGATCAAACCTTTTTTTAGTCAACTGGGTCTTCCTTGTCTTTGTTCTTAGTAAATTTTTAGCTGCGTTGCTTGAATTACTATCGGTTATTGTTGTTTATGTTTCTTTACTGTACTGGCGCGCTCGCGCACACACCCACACACATATATATAGGAGTCCAAGTGTCCGTGTTACCATATATTTGCTTAGAAGGTGCTGAAATATTCTTCCTTCTTCCTTTTGTCTTTGTTGATTTCGATTTCTTTCCAGGTTTATGAAGCTGGGTTATTGCGAGGACAGTTATTTTTAGGCTCTAATGTGTAAAAGATAGCAACTTTAGGGGGTAATTAGATGATTTGACGAGTTTCTTTGTGAAACGATGTCTGGTAGACTAGTTTCTAAGCTTTTAATTAGCAATTGCCTCTGGTTATTGCTTAGTTGTAGTTTGAGCCATGCCACTGAGACTGATATTGCCTGCTTGAAGAGTATAAAAGCCTCACTCGAAGACCCTTTTCATTACTTGGAATCTTCTTGGGATTTTAACAACAATACTGAAGGATACATTTGTGGATTTATTGGGGTTGAATGCTGGCATCCTGATGAAAACAGGGTATTGAATCTCCGGCTTTCGGATATGGGGCTCAAAGGTCATTTCCCTATTGGCCTCCAGAATTGTTCAAGCATCACGGGTGTTGATCTATCGAACAATGAGCTTTATGGACCCCTTCCAGATAAAATATCTGACTTAATCAAGTTTGTGACGACTCTTGATCTTTCTTTCAACAATTTCTCTGGACAAATACCACCGAACCTTGCAAATTGTAGCTATTTGAATCTTCTTAAACTTGACCACAATCGATTTACCGGTCAGATTCCTCCAGAACTTGGCTTGCTTGATCGGATTAAGACATTTAATGTAGCTAATAATTTTTTGAGCGGACCGGTGCCAAAGTTCATAAATGGTAGCTTTTCAGCAGATAACTATGCCAATAATCAGGGACTGTGTGGAGAGCCTTTGGAAGCCTGTACTGCAAGTTCAAAGGGCTCTAACACTGGGGTTATTGCTGGAGCAGCAATTGGTGGGGTGACTGTTGCTGCAATAGGCGTGGGTATTGGCATGTTATTGTATTACCGCAAGGTGTCTAGGTTGAGGAAGGCTAAGGATGATGATCCTGATGGCAATAAATGGGCAAAGAGTTTAAAGGGAATAAAGGGCATTAAGGCAAGTTATTAATGCATTCTTCTTAATCCTGGACATGTTCTTGTATATGCAATTAGAAATTTATAATTATTTTGATTTTAAGTAATTCTCCTTGGATTTTAATGAAGAAGATTTTTGTGTCTCCAGGTTTCTATGTTTGAGAAATCAATCTCTAAAATGAAATTGAATGATCTCATGAAAGCTACTAACAGCTTCAACAAAGAAAATATGATAGGGTCTGGAAGAACAGGGACCATGTACAAGGCAGAACTTGAAGATGGAACTTTGCTAATGGTAAAGAGATTGCAGGATTCACAGCGGTCAGAGAAAGAGTTTTTATCAGAAATGGCTACTCTGGGGAGCGTGAAACATCCTAATCTGGTTCCCCTCTTAGGATTCTGCATGGCTCATAAGGAAAGACTTTTGGTTTATAAATATATGCCAAATGGTACTCTCTATGATAACCTGCATACTGCTGATGAAAGTAAGAAACCAATGGAGTGGTCGCTGAGGCTCAAAATTGCAATAAGGGCAGCCAGAGGATTTGCATGGCTTCATCACAACTGTAACCCCCGTATCCTCCATCGAAATATAAGCTCCAAGTGCATACTGTTAGATGCAGATTTTGAGCCTAAGATATCTGATTTTGGCCTTGCCAGGTTAATGAATCCGATTGATACGCATTTGAGTACCTTTGTGAATGGTGAATTCGGGGATTTGGGTTATGTTGCTCCAGAGTACACAAGAACTCTGGTGGCCACTCCAAAGGGTGATGTTTATAGCTTCGGAACCGTACTTCTGGAGCTGGTTACTGGTGAGAAACCAACACATGTATCTAAAGCTCCTGAAACCTTCAAGGGAAATTTGGTGGAATGGGTCATGCAACTTTCAAACAATTCTGAACTTGAAGAAGCCTTGGATAAATCATTGGTTGGAAAGGGTGTAGACAAAGAGATTTTCCAGTTTCTGAAAGTTGCATGTACTTGTGTGGGGCTAAATCCCAAGGAAAGGCCAACAATGTTTGAAGTATACCAACTTCTAAGAGCCATTGGCGAGCGGTACCATTTCACAGCAGAAGATGAGATTACGATGCCAACAGACAACGGTGATGCTGATTTTCTAGCAGAACTCATAGTTGCTCCAGAAGCAATCCAGGCTAGCTGAAAAGCTGCAATATAGGTAATGTATTATAGCATAATCTATACACTAGCATCCATTGGCATGCTTGGTTTTAAATAAATGTTGATATTATTTAAACCTTTGTTGTTCACTTCTATATTTTTCTAGAAAAAAGCTGTTATAATGACATCATCTTTACAGTCTTCCAGCAGCATCAACCTTGCTTTCTACTTATAGTGTCTTGTAATGAAGTATGAATGAATACCATTGAGCTGAAACCACTCCAATCCTTCATCTCCCTTGATGTTAGGTGCCAAGTTGAAGTTAAACTTTTTTTAGTGCTTTGATCACTGTATAAAGATTTTTGTTTCGATTTATCGAGCTCATATCAAAATATCGAACCTTTTTATCTAAAAAAAATGTTAGATTCGAGACATTATTATCGTAAATTCTATTAAATCTTATGTTTAATATTTATTTATCACTTCGTCTAATTTATAATTAATTTAATTATCTAATTCATCATTTTTTTAGTAGATTGAATATATTTGCATGAAAAGATAATGAAATTTTAATAATTTTAAAATAATTACAGAATTGAAGAATAATTTTAAATAATTGTGCTCCATCATTTTCTATTTAAAATGTGTTAAAATTACTAAAAGTAATATGAAAAATTAAAATTGTAGGATGTTGATGAACACAAATTTGACGGAATGTTAATAAATGATAAAGTAAAGACTACTTTGGATAGTTTTAAAAAGGATTAATTAACCAAATGTCATATTTTTCAGAATTATTTTAAGTAAATGCTTTCAATTTTAATTTTAACTTTTGTCATATTTATTTTTACATGTACTTTTTTACCCTTCCTTTTAAATGTTTATTATTCTATCATAAGAAATCTTAGCTATCATTAAAAATCTTAGCTATTATGATAAAAAATGTTAACTATTTTCAAATTTATTTCAGCTACTATCATTGCTACCGATGTTGTTCCTATCACACTATTGTTGTGATATTGCCATTGTCATCATCATGAATAAAATATTATCTTCTCCTTTTCTTATTCTTCTTATTCAAAAAATCCTAACTACCTCCAAACTTGTTCCTATTATTGTTGACATCATCATTATTGCTACCATCACACCATCGTTATCGCCATCGATGTCATCATTGTCATGGGTATAACTCTTACCCTTGAGTAGGGAAAATTTCCACCCTTGATATTCTTCCTCACTCAAATGGTCAATAACCCAATTGACTATAACTTTAAAAAACTATAATCTTGGGTTTAAATATCAAGAGATTTGAAGAAGTACTCTCTCCATCTTCAACTTTCTAGATTATCATCACTTATGTTGATAAGTTCATCTTCATTATTAAGATCATCGATTTGCCCTTTTGTAACACTAGTTGAAGTATGTTGTTAGCAAATATCAACTTTGTTGTTAATATGACATGAATATCTTCAAGCGGTTAAGGAATGTCAAGATCCACTCCTTGCACTATAATAACTCTGAACTAGTATATGACTCTTCTCTAGTTTGTTAATCACCAATGCTTCACCGTAACTCGAAGAGTTGTTGTAGTTCATGCCTTTGACATCTACTTTATCTATATGATTGTTTGCACTCTAATATCCTTTAGCCTGATGCATAGCTCATGGCAATATTCCTCTTTAGAATGTGCATTTGTCCCTGTGATGACCTCTTTACTTTCAGCAATAACATATACCTTGACTGTAACTGACGAAATTCTCAATCTCCTTACATTAATACACTTCTCTTTTCTACAGAGTTGATAACAACACCATAATGTATCAAAAGTTATAACATATATTTTCTCTCGTGAGCTTGCCCATCTGTTCACTTGTAAAACTATAATATTTCTAACTCCTATACATGACAAAATAAAATGGTATCAATATGAGAAATGACTTGTCTCTCGTGAGAATTACAGCTTGCTACTGGTACCTAATAAATCACTTTAGCTTAGACAATGACCATCACAAATGCTTTTTGAACTCATAACTTTAAGCTTCTGCACTCACCCAAGTACTGATTCTAAAACTCCAGGTGGAAAAATAATGAGTTGAGAACTCCTTCCAGGTCGATTATCCTATTCTCCTTTTCTTTTTCTTCATCTTCTTCTTTATTACTAAATTTCTATAATGTACAATGCACGTTAGTATAATTTATTTGACATGTCATTTATCACAATTTCATATTATACTTTTAAAATTTTTTTATCATGATAATATTTTTTATAATTTTGAATTAATATTTATTATTTAAGTATTATATACTTGTAGAAAATGTTATTTAATATCCTTATTTATGCTTATCATGTATTTTTGGGTATCACTTAAGAATATTTTTTTGTAACTTTAATAAATATTTTATATTTTTTAAAAAATCATAAATAATATTTTTATTTATATAATTTTATAATCAAAATTAGTTGTTGTAAATTAAAAATATTACTATTAGATAATTAAAATAAAATAAAATAAATTCTTATACATTATTTATTACAAATTTAATATAATTAGTATTTTTGAAACTTTAATAATTTAGATAATTAGATTATTTAAATCCTAAATAATTATAAGATTTTCATTGAAAAAGCTAAATCATATGTTAACAATGTATAATATTTTGTAATTTTAATAAATAATTTATATTTTTAAAAATAATAATAAGTAATATTGTTTTTCATGTAATTTTATCATAAATCAATTACTATAAATTAAAACTATTACTATTATATTATTAAAATAAAATAGAATTAGTTTAGCAAATTTAGATTATTTAATAAATTTTTATTTTATTAAAACTAATTATTTCTAATGAATATAATATATTTTTATTAGTTAAAAAATCAAAAGATGTATGCTAAATTAATCTACTTTGCATAGCTTTTATGGTATAAATTTGAAAAAGTTAAATCTTAAGTTAACAATGTAAGATATTGCATAACTTTAATAAATATTTCATATTTTTTAAAAAATTATAAATAATTTTTTTATTATTAAAATTAGTTGTTATTAAATTAAAATTATTACTATTAGATAATTAAAATAAAATAAAATAAGTTTTTATAAATTATCTATTACAAATTTAATATAATTAGTATTTTCTAAAATTTAATAATTTAGATAATCAAATTATATAAATCCTAAATAATTATAAGATTTTGATTAAAAAGTTAAATAATATGTTAACAATGTATATATTTTATAACTTTGATAAATATTTTATATTTTTAAGAATAATCAAAAGTATTATTTTTCTTCATATAATATTAGTATAGAATTGAATTGTTATAAATTAAAATCATTGCTTTTAAATTATTAAAATAAAATAAAATTAGTGTTAATAAATTTAGATTATTTAATAAACTTTTATTTTCTTAAAATTGATTATTTTATTATAAATAATTAGTTTTAATAAATTTTAATTTTAATAAATTTAAAGAAATGATAAAATCATCATTTTATTTGTTCCTTTTTTTTCTTACAATATTAATTATAAATTAAAGAGATGTATGTTAAATCAATGTGTGATATTAATTATAAATTAAAGAGATGTACGGGCGTACTGAAATGAGTAACGATCATACCAAATATTGCTAGAAATTTTGGAATCGATCATTGAGGATCTGTACGGGCATACTAAATGTCGTACGGCCGTACGGGGATTAAAAAACAAAAATTTTTTAAAGAGTTTTCTTATTTTTCTTGAAATTTCCAAAGTCCACCAATCACACCTGTTTCAAAAATGACCCATCTATCATTCCTAATTCATGTTTGATGTAATTTAAACGTTCTTCATTAAGGGGTTTTGTAAAAATATCTACTAATTGGTGAGTTGTATCAATAAATTTTAATACAACCTTCCCTTTTTTGCACACTATCATGTAGAAAATGATGCCTAATATCAATGTGCTTAGTTCTAGAATGTTGAATTAGGTTCTTAGACAGAATAATTGCACTAGTGTTATCATATTTAATGGAAGTGAACAAAACATAGACATTATAATCCCTTAATTGTTGTTGAATCCAAAGCACTTGAGCACAGCAACAACCTGCGGATATGTATTCAGATTCAGCAGTAAATAATAACACATAATTTTGCTTCTTACTAAACCAAGAAACCAAAAAATTACCTAAGAAATGACAAGTGCCAGAGGTACTTTTCCTATCTAATACATTTCCAGCAAAATCAACATCAGAATAAGCAGACAAGTCAAAATAATTATTTCTAACATACCACAAGCCATAATGCACAATTCCAATCAAGTATTTAAAAATTTCCTAGAAGCAGTTAGGTACAACAAACTACCTACCATATCTTTATACTTCTTTTGATCCACATGTTTGCCACTTTCATCCAAGAAAAGCTTTGTGGTAGTGCTTATGGGAGTCTTGCTACCTTTAGCATCTTCCAATCCAAACTTCTTGAGCATCTCTTTAGTATACTTGAATTGGTTGGTAAAGATTCCATCTTCACATTGCTTAACTTGAAGTCCTAAGAAATACTTTAATCTCCCATCATGCTCATTTCGAATTCTCCCTTCATACACTCAGAGAATTCCTTGGACAATTTCTCATTAGTAGCACCAAATATGATATCATCAACATAAATTTGAATAAGCAAGATATCATGTTTATAATGTTTAATGAGAAGTGTTATGTCTGCTTTTCCTTTTTCAGAACCATGATCAATAAGAAAACTACTCAACCTATCATACCAAGCTCTAGAGGCTTGTTTAAGGCCATATAAAGATTTGGTAAGTTTGAAAACATGATTTGGAAATTCAAAATCTTCAAAGCCGGGTGGTTGTGCAACATAGACTTCTTCATTTATAATACCATTCAAAAAGGCACTTTTCACATCCATTTGAAAAAGTTTAAAGTTCATGTGAGATGCATATGCCAATAACATTCCAATAGCTTCTAATCTAGCTACAGGTGCAAATGTTTTATCAAAATCTATTCCTTCCTTTTGACAATATCCTTGTGTCACTAACCTAGCTTTGTTCCTAATTATGACACCACTTTCATCAAGTTTGTTCCTAAACACCCATCTAGTTCTTATAACTGATGCATCTCTAGGTTTAGGTACTAATTTTCATACATTATTTCTATCAAACTGATTTAGCTCATCCTGTATAGCCAACACCCAACTCTCATCATCTAAGGATTCATTCACATTCTTAGGTTCAATCTGAGAAATAAAAACAAGATTGTTATTGATATCTTTAAATTTAGAACGAGTTTTTACCCCTTTTGATGCTTCACCTATAACTTGTTCCTTAGAGTGTCCTTTTGGGAATTGCCACTCCTTTGGAAGATTATGCTCAATATGAGGTGTAGCTAGGTGAGCAGGAAGGTCATTCAATTCTTCCTTGTCAACATCTTTTGATGTAGTTTCTTATTGATGCTCTTGTTCTTCATTTTATTTCAATAAGATTCCTACATCATCATCAACATTGTCCTTTCTTGGACCAAGGGGGTTAGTTTCATAAAAAATAACATGCATAGATTCCTCTAAAACCAAAGATTATTTGTTGAACACCCTATATGATTTGCTAGATGTGGCATATCCTAAAAACAAACCCTCATCAGTTTTTGAATCAAATTTTCCAAGGTTATCCTTGGTGTTTGAGATGTAGCATTTGCATCCGAATACTCTAAGGTATGAAATTCTTGGTTTTCTACCATTCCATAGCTCATAAGGAGTTTTGTTTAAAATTGGTCTTAAATGAACTCGATTTGTGACATAACAAGCGGTATTGACCGCTTCGATCCAAAAGTATGACGGTAATTGATACTCGTTAAGCATTATACGTACCATGCCACATAGAGTTTGGTTTTTCCTTTCAACTACCCCATTTTATTGAGGAGTTCTAGGAGATGAAAAGTTGTGATGTATGCCATGCAATTCATAAAATGATTTAAAACTTTCATTTTGAAACTCTTTTCCATGGTCACTTCTTATTGATGAAATGTAATAACCTTTTTGATTTTGCATTCTTTTTGTTACATTTTGAAAAGCATCAAATGCATCATCTTTATGAGCTAAGAATGAAGTCCAAGTAAACCTCGAATAATCATCCACAATCACAAGTGCATAATGCATACCACCTAAACTAGCTACTCTAGTTGGTCCAAAAAAATCCATATGCAACAATTGAAAAGGTTTAGAAGAAGTTACCTTATTTTTCACTTTAAATGAGGATTTTACCTGTTTTCCCATTTGGCAAGCTTCACACACCTTGTCCTTTGTAAATTTGATCTTTGGAAGTCCAACTAGCATGTCCAAGTCTTCTATGCCAAAGCCATGAGTCCTTACTTCTAGAAATAAGACACTTCACATTCTTGTTAAGAATAGAATCTAAATCAATCATATAGATATTCTCTACTCTATCTCCTTGAAAAACTAGCTTATCATCACTAATTCTATAAACAAAACAACCTTTTGGATCAAAAACAACTTTCAAACCATTATCGCACAATTGATTAATGCTAAGTAAGTTATATTTTAATCCTTCTACTAACAAAACTTTGCTAATAGAAAAGTTGAAATCCTTACCGACCTTACCAATTCCAACAACTTTACCTTTTGCATTGTCTCCAAAGGTGACATTAACTCCCTCATATTCTTCAAGATTTGAGAAAAGGCTTGCATTGCCAGTCATATACCTTGAGCATCCACTATCAAGATACCATTTGTTTTCACTAATCTTGGATCTCAAGCATACCTGTTAAACATAAATGTATTTACTTTTTTTAGGTACCCAAATGTATTTGGGTCCTTGGGGGTTAGAAGCATTTATATCATCATTCTAATGCATTCTCCTAATAAAACATCTATTGGTTATATGCCCCTTTTTATTGCAATAATGACATATTACATTTCTGAATTTAGAATGGTTATGCACATGTTTCCTTATGCATATGCCCCTTTTGGATGCATGAGAATGATTATGATTACATGAGCATGAACAATGATGTACCTTATGCATATGCCCTCTATGAGTTTTAGGATGAACATATTTCTTTTTAAAATCATTTGGTTTTTTCTGTGATGTAGAGGCTTTGACAAAAATGGTACCCTTAGAAGTGTAGGAGGAATTTTGATTAAATCCAATACCCTCTTTATTACCACTAAGTTTTTGGTGTTTTAAAATAGTATCTATCTTAACCTCACCTTGTTCAAACCTAGACAAGTTATCTTTAAACAAATCATTTTCTTATGAAAGTTTGGCATTTTCATCATTTAAAAACTTATTTTCTTTTTCAAAGTTTTTAAGTTTTATTTTACAAAAGTCAAATTCATTTTGTAAAACATCTTTCTCTTTTGTAATGGATGCATGTTTATTTTTAAGTAACTGATGCTTCTTAGCTAATTTTTCATATTTTTCTAATAATGCCTCTAATGCACCATAATCATCATCATCATAAGGCTCATCATTACTATAATAAGATTGAGATGATGTAGTTACCTCATCATTTTCTTCATCATCTAGGAATGCCATGAAGCAAAGGTTGATTGCTCCTTCATCACCGGACACCTCCTCATTTGATTCACTGTCATCATCCCATGTAGCCTTCAATGCCTTCTTTTTGAAAGGCTTTGATGGTTTATTGAGGTGAGCATATTCATTCCTCATGTATCCCAGCTTTTTGTATTCATAGTAAATGGTTTGATTACTTTGTAGATTGTCCCTTTGGTTGAAGTCATTTCTTTGCTCAAATGGCTTTTTGCCATCCTTTTCAAGCTTCTTCTTCTTCATGAGAAAATTGTTGACACGTTTGGAGAGGAGGGCCATTTCATCATCAATGTCCCCTTCATTTATAGAAGAGGTATCTTCTTCTTTTAAAGCCTTAAATGTAATCCCTCTCTGCTTGTCTTCTTCTACCCTTTGCTTAAGTGTAATCTCATGTGTAAGAAGCTTTTCGAGAAGCATATCAGTTAATAATATGGATAAGTCATTTGCTTCTTCAATGGCTGTCACTCTAGCCTTCCAATCCTTCTTAGGCAGCACCCACAAGATTTTGTTGTTAATTTCTTCTTTTTGATACATCTTGCCAAGCTTCATTAGGCTATTTGTGATCACCATGAGTTGATTGTACATTTTGGAAATTGACTCATTTGCCTTCATCGTGAACAACTCATATTGATATGTCAATAATTGAATCTTCTTGTTCCGAACTTGATTGGTTCCTTTATGATGAATCTCCAAAGAAGTCCATACTTGCTTTACCGTGATACAATGTGATACTCGACTATATTTCTCATGATTTATAGCACAATACAATATGTTCATCACCTTTTTATTCTGAAAGTTTGCTCTTAATTCCTCCCTGGTCTAATCTTCTCTATCTTTAAGAGAAACAACACTATTAATTGTAATTATTGGAGGTAAATACTCTTTTACCATCAAGTCAAATAATTTAATTTCACTGCTATCTAAGAAGACTTCTATTTGGTGCTTCTAATACGGATAATCCGTTCTATCAAAGAATGGGGGTCTTGTAAATGATTGACTCTTACTTGTTGCTATAGGATCTTTGACTTAAGAATTTTACTTCTTCTCAACAATGAGCACCAATGCTCTAATACCAATTGAAAAACCTTATGGAATAGGCAACGCGTGTTCGATATATAGTGGTTCGGTACTAACTCTTGCCTACATCCATTTCTCCTAAGTCTCAACTTAGGGTTCCATTAAATCCAATCAATTACAACACAGAATTCCACAATTGAATCCTAAACCCCAGTGTTTTTCAGGCTCACACTCAAACCTTTACAGAAATCAATCTCACAAACTCTCAATTACAAATTAATACCCAAGCATTAATCACACACCAACCCACAATAATAAAACCTAACTTTTAGGTTATGAGAATACAATAGAATGAGAGTTTACAATTGCTAAATACATAAAATACAAGTAAACTTACTTGTTCTTGATGATGAAAGCTCAAAGGAATAATTGCTTTGCAAAACTAGTTGTTAGAGTGAAAGATATGAAAGTTGTATATATAAAATAGCCGTTAGAAAGAGTTTAAAACCTTTCTGCAAAGTCGCGTACGAATTTAAAAATCACTTTAAAAAATGGGAGGGAAATGAAGTACGGTCATACCAACATTAATACGCCCGTACCAAAATAATTTTCCTGACAAGCAATTTTCCTACGAGCTCACGTATGACCGTATACTAACAAACCAAATTCTTACGAGTAAAGGTACGCCCGTACCATGCTCAAGCAAACAATACTGACTTAGTACGATAAGCCGTATGTCCGTACAACTCATCAAAGTGATTTGGTACGCCCGTACTATATACAAAATCATACATAAAAATGACAAATAATTTAAATGGACTCACACGTGATACATACATCAAAACTTTGGGTCTAACAGTATTTATATTTGAATAAAGTTAATAGTTTTTTGTAACTTTGAATAAAATTTAATAGCTAATAAATATAAATAAAATAAGTAGTATTTATTTTTAAATTATACCTTAATTTACATTTTCAGTTTGTCAATTTTAATAGCGATATAATTATTTAATATTATATTAATTCATATTAAGGCATCCATTTTTCAAATTTAATAAGATAATTATGTAAAATTTAATTTAATTTAATATTATGCTAATTAATATCAATAAATTTATTTTATTTACTAATTAACATTAAATAAAAATTTATTTAATTATTTATATTTTTTAAATTCATTTTTAAATTTATTTTTGATAAGTTTTAAAAAGTAATATTTAAATTAAAAAATTTTAATAAAATATAAAATAATACAATCATTACAATTAATAAATTTATTTTGTGCACTAATTTATATAAAATAAAAATTTATTTTCTTATTTATATTTATTTACTAAAAAATGATAGTATTTACTACAAAAAAATTATTTAGATTAAAGTTAGATAATATAATATTATATATAAAATAATTAATTATTAATAAATAAAAATAAAAATAATAGTAATTATCTTTGAATAAAATTAGTAGCTAATAAGTACAAATAAAATTAGTAGTTTTTATCTTTATAACTAGTATAAATTAGAGAATATAATATAAAAATAAAATAATTACCTTCTAATAAATAAAAATATAATTAGTAATATTTATCTAATAAAAATAATATATATAATATAAAATATAAAACATAAATAATATAGTAATTACAAATTAATAATACTAATTTATGTTTTCAATTTATACACCTAATTTATATTTTTAATTTGTTGATTTTAACAGTAAAATTAAAAAATTAAAAATTTGAATTAATACACATAATAAAGCTATTAATTTATAGTTACTATATTAGTTAATTAATCAAAGTATATCAATTAATATTTAATGAATATATTATAGATTTTATATCGTGTTATGATAATATAATATTTAATATATTATTCTATGAATGTTATTGATTTGACCTTATATTAGTTTGTTAATGTTGCTAGATAGAATTATATGATAGAATTATATTTTTTAAATTAGTAAATTAGTATCCTAATAAAAATATTGTTAATTTTTTAAAAAAATTATAATAAACTCAAAAATCATTTTTAAATAATTTAAATATCTTTATTAGTTCAAAGTATAATTTTATTGCCTAAAAAATATTATTTCAATTATATTTTCATCATAATATTTTATTAGTATCATTCATATCTTTTTAATTTATTATTATTATTATATTTATTAATTACATTATATTGTATAAAGTTTACATCATAAGTTTAAATGAAAAGAGTAGAACAAGAGATAATATGAAAAGAGTATAACAATAACAAAAAAGAAACATCATAAATTTACATGTGAATGAAACATTAAACAATGAAAATCCAAATGCAAAGTGGTAAAAAATACAATGGTTATGCAAAGCTCAATTGGAAGTACAAGGAATAGAAGGCAAATAGAAAATTTCCTAAAACATTAATATCAATATTATAATAATAATAATTTTTAATGCTTACGAACTTAACTTGCAGGAAACAAAATACATGAGCATGAATGTTATACCTTATATAAGTTGAAACAAGTTCTAAATTGCAACTACTATGGGATAAAAAGATTTGAGCATGAACCACCAATATTTTATTACCAAAAAGAAAAGGTTAAACTACCTAAAGCCTATGTACCTGAAAATTTATTAGACTCAGAAAAAGCAAAGAAATTTCAAGCAAATAACAGGTTATATAATAACTTATTTACATTCACATTATTTGTAACAGCCTGATTAGACGACTGCCTCCACAACCCAACACGAGACCTTTCCAGCATGCTTTGTCCTTACTCACATGCTTCCTGAGAAAACTTCCCAGGAGGTCACCCATCCTATAATTACTCCATGTCAAGCACGTTTAACTATGGAGTTCTTACGGAATGAGCACCGAAAAGGTAGGTGCACTTTGTTGGTATGGATAGTACTTATCTAATCACTTAAGCTATTCTCGATTGCACAGTCCCATACCTGAACAATCTCGAAATCACTCAAATATGCAACCCCATCCTTACACAGTCTCGGGATCCCTCTTTTTTGGGTGTGGGATCAGTTCATTCATGTGCCCCTCCGCTTAGAAGCCTGCTAGGAGCCGCTCCTTGTCCGTGCTCTTTCTGGCACTGGCGATCACTCCCCGCCCTCATCAGCAAGGTTTGGGTCTGCTGCAGCTGAGAGTGGTTCTTCTCAGCAAGGTTCTGTAGTTCGTCCTTTACCAGGGACTGCACAGACCGAGGTTGAGGCCAGAGGTAGAGATAGGGACCGAGATAGTGTGGCTAGGGATGGTAGCCAGGGGTCAGTGAATCAACCTCACAGAGGATTGGCAAGAGTTTATAATTTGCGCCAGAATGAGTCATCGTCCTCAGCGAATCAGGCTGCAGGTATACTTTATGTTATTGGTTTATAGATGTGTAGACCAAAATTTCGAGGACGAAATTCTTTTTAGGGGGGAAAAGTTGTTACATCCACGTTTGACCCCCTAGGAGTTTTAGTATTTCTGTGTATGCATGATTGGATGTATATGTGTATGTATACATGTATTGGTATGATTGCATGCATATGTGCAGTGTATGTATGCTTGTGTATGCGTCGTGATGACATATTCTGATGTGTATTTGCATATATACCAGGTGTGTGCATGATGGCATGCATGTCTGGTTTGTGTTTTGGGTATTTCAGGTGGTTCGGGAGTGAGTTTGAGTGTGAGAAAGGAAGAATGGAGAGTGGTACGGGCGTACAGAAGGCTGTACGGCCGTATGAGACAGGGGAGAGCAGGGGTGTAGGGTTCCTGGCGAGCGTACGGGCGTACCAGAAGGTGGTCCGGTCGTACGCGTACTCGCAGGAAAATGTGTGCATCAGGTGATTGGTGGCCATACGGGCGTACCAATGGTGGTACGGGCGTACCGCAACTCGCAGGAAGTTGGGTTTGTCAGGCTTTTTGGGTTGGTACGGGCGTACAGGTGGTGGTACGGTCGTACGCGACTTAAGTTGGGCTTTTTAACAGATTAGAATAAGCCCTTTTCTTCTGTTTTCTCTTCGTTAACTCTTAAAACCCATCCCAAACCCTAGAAAACACAGAGGAAGGAGGTTCTAGGCACCGGGTTAGTGCGAGAGCTTGAAGTTAAGGCTAGAGCTGGTTGGCGACGAGATCACGGGCTAGAGATAGCAGTCTTCTTTCTTCAGGTTTGTGCTAGTGCGTTATGTTTATGCTAGATGTTTATTGTTTGTGCTCGTTATCTGGGTTTATGCTTGTGTAGTGGTTCTATGGTCGTGTAAGCCTAGAACTGATGCTTGGTGATTGAATTCCCTATGATTATGCTTGATTATGCTTTTGATGCTTGTGATTGTGGCTCTGGGTTCCGAGAAGGAACGTAATAGTGATTCTTGGTTTCGGGAAGGAACGTGCCTTGTGCTTTTAGCTGTTTAGCTTGTTCATGCATAATGAATGATGGTTTAAGATGTGTCGCGGTATGAGAGGTACCGGTATCTATCAATGAGGGGGTGAGATGCTCCTACTAGTGCGAGAGGTGTCAGTATTAATTGATAATACGGGAGTGAGATGCTCCCCGCACAGGAAAAGAGTGCGAGAGGCACCAAATTGAGGGTGAGTGCATAGTGTTGTTGAGCATTCAGGATCGTGTGATTAGGCAGAGATTGCCGGTATTGCTTGTGCTATTGTTGACTGGCTGTGTGCCGTGTGATAGGCTGTATGCCATATGATTGGCTGTGTGCCGTATGCTTAGCCGTATATTGTATTCATTGGGTGTGGATATGTGTTATATGTTTTGTGTTCCTAGCACCACTGAGATTTAGTCTCAGCGTTTGTCATTTGATGAACGTAGGTCCGAGTTCAGAGGGTGAGCACCGGGGCTAGAGGTACAGCAGATGATTCGTGTCTTGGACTTCTGGATGGACTCCTGCAGCTTGTATATTTGTGCATATTCTTTGTATTTGTAGGATTTTGGCAGTATACTAAATGTATTGTATAAGAATCCATGTATATCCAGGGGTTATTTTATATTATTTATATATCTTTCTGTTTATTGGATTTTTATACGAGCATTGGAGTTTAAAATCCCTTGTAGTATAATTATTATTTTCCTGAGACGGGAAAGGGATGGTTATGCTACGGGATCATGTCGTCATCCCTCGGGTCTTGGGTCGGGGTGTGACATTATTGGTATCAATTTGGACAAGGAACTAGCATCAAATAGAAATGAAGTTTACACATTTAAAGTATAATGACAAATATACTATGACTTACCATAATTAGTACCGACAGATGGGATTCCACAATATTTTCAATTGTACTTTTATGAATCCATCAATGAGGTATAAAATAGAATGAAGATAATGAAGAATATGACTTTATGTTAAGAAAATATAAGGAGGCTAATGAAGATTCTAAAAGAAAATTCTTATGTTAAGGTATTCTAAAGACTTAATACTTATGAGTTATTATGATAACCTTAACATTTGGGTCAAAAGAAGGAATACAGGAATGAATCATTAATATGAACCTCTAATAGAAGAAGACGTGGCAAGTAGATGGGTTGAAGGCAATAACCCAAATGGAGCATTAGATAGAGAAATAATTATATAGGCTCATTCAGAACAATAATACAGAGTCAAACACTTTTATGGACGTTATGATGCATTACAATATCCAATTCTATTTTCAAGAAGATAGAGTGGATGGCACCAGGATATCAAAAAGATATAAGACCTAAATAATAATCAACAAAATACTACAAATGAGGATTGAAGTCTGTAAATGACAATAAAGACAATAGTAGAGAATATCATTGCAAGAGAGGGACAAGGTCAGTATATTATTAATTAAAATTAATTACATAATCTAATTCATCAAAAATTCAAAATATTCCTTGCATGAAAAAATATATGTAATTAATATGAATAATCAAATACAGGTGTAAAGACATGAAATCCATAAAATGTATCTTGTCATGAATACTATTGCTACCATTTTTAAATAAGAGAGGATGAACCCTCTATAATATTGCTTTTTGGGAGACTATTGCAATAATTTTTAGTAGATATGTATATCAAATTAAAGACAATAATACTTAACTTTTATAGGACATAACAATCAATAATACGTATTGAGCTATACTAGTGCATAGTAGATAATGTCAAAGTAGGGGAGACAAGCATTTGATACCTAGATGCAATGGCTTTAGTGCAAGCATTTGGAAAGTCTGATCTCTTTATTACAATGACATGAAATCCTAAATGGGAAGACATAGTAGAGAATATACAACTAAGAATAAAACTATCAGAAGTTCTACATTTGATTGTTAGAGTTTTCAGAGCAAAGTTACAAGATTTTAAAAATTAATTATACAAAAAGAAGATATTTGGTGACGTAGAAGTACATGTGCATGTCATCAAATTTCAGAAGAGAGGTCTCCCATATGCACACATCTTGGTCATATTGAAGTCTAGAAGTAAAGTAACTAGCCCAAAACATTTTGATAAATATGTTATAGCAGAGATTCCATACAGGATTAAGTATCCAGTACTGTACATGTATGTAACAAAACATATGCTCCATAGTTTATGTGAACAAGAAAATCCTAAATGTCCTTGCATGATTGAAGAAAGATGCATATTCAAATATCCAAGATTGTATAATAGTAAGATAATGTTAGGGCATAACGGATACCCTATATATAGAAGACCTAAAAATGATCATCAGGTAATAAATTATTCATGTTATTAAAATTATGTTACATATTTTAATGAAATAAAAACTAATGACATTCTTATCATATTACAGGTGAAAAAGAAAAAGAAGATATTTGATAACAAATGGGTTGTGCCTTATAATCCATATTTGCTTACAAGACATGATTGTTATATCAATGTAAAGATAATGATTTTTTTAATATAATAATGTATTATAATATGATAAAAAATTTTGTATAAATGAATTATAAAAAGTAAAAGAAATAATTCATTAATCTTATATGCTAAATTATAATAGGTTTACTTTGGATTGACAGTAGTGAAATACTTATACAAGTATATTTACAAAGGAAGTGATAGAATAGTGATCCGGGTTAGAGATAAAGAGAATCAGATAAATGAGATACAACATTATTAAGATGCGAGATGGGTATCACCACAATAAGCTATATAAAGGATATATCAGTTTGAACTGAATGATATAATGAACCTACACCTCCATCTACCGAATAAGCACACAGTGACATTTTGGCATAACCAGAACTTGCAAGACATACTTTAATGGGATCACATGAAAAAAATGATATTGATTGAATATTTTGTTACATATTCAAAAAGTGAAGAAGTAAGCATGCTATTGTACAAGAAATTTCCAAAGCATTATGTTTGGAATGCAAAAAAATTGAGAGTGGATAAAAAGAAAAACTAAAAATGTCATCATGTAAATACAACTAACTCGATGGAAGGCGAAAGATATTATTTAAGGATGACTTGCTTACAATAGATGGTATTCAATATTCAATATTTAAGGAAGCTGATATAATAAGGGGGTTGCTTGAATCAGACAAGAGTATAGAAGAATGAATGAGTGAGGCAGCAGTATTCAAGATGCCATTAGAGTTAAGAAGATTATTCGTAATATTATTGATGTATTGTGAGCTTACAAATGTCAAAAAACTATGGGAATATAATTTTTAATCGATGGTTGAAGATTATGTAGAAACACAAATAGCTTGCACTTTGAGTGATATTCAAAAGCACTTGATAAACATAGGTAAGGATGTGAAAAGTTATGATCTGCCTATAAAAGAAAGTCACCAGCTTAGTCAAATGGAGATCAATAATAGAGATTGCAGAGGAGATAGCAGTGCAAATGCCGTAAGAAGATATTAATGTAATGTTAAAACTTAATTTAGAATAAATAAATAAATATATATATACAGTGATAATAAGTAGACTAAACTTAAGATGCACTATAATATTTTTTATGGATGGACCAGGAGGTACAGAGAAGACTTTCTTATATCGAGCATTATTGGCTAACTTAAAATTAAAAGGAAATATAGCTCTAGTAATAGCAATTTCAGGTGTAGAAGCATCAATAATGATAAGAGGAAGGACAACACACTCTAGATTCAACGTTTCATTTAATCCAATAGAAATAACATTATGTGATATATCAAAGCAGAGTAGCTTAGCAATGTTGATACACAAAGCCAACATGATCATATAGGATGAAGCATTAATGGCCAAGAAATATATGATGGAGATAGTTGATAGAATGCTCAGAGATATAATGAACAACAATGATCCGTTTGATGGAAAAGTGATGGTATTTGGATGTGACTTTAGATAGGTATTGCTAGTGGTCCATAAAGGAACAAGGCAAGAAACAATTAATGCAAGTCTAGTAACATCATATATTTGGAATAAAATGGAAGTGCTCAAATTGACAAATAACATGTGAGTTAGATCAGATGTAACCTTTAGTGATTTCTTACGAAGAATGGGGAATGGGAAAGAGCCTGCAACTCATAATGAAAATATAATCATACCAGATGAAATGGTGGTACAAGATGATAGAAAAGATTTATGCGAGAAGACATTGATATAAAATGTGTTTCCTGATTTTATTGAGAACTTGATATCATTAGAATACATGATAAACCGTGCAATATTGATAATGAAGAATGAATATGTGGATAAATTGAATCAGATGATGATAGATATGTTTTTGAGAGAGACTCAAGTGTACCTTAGCTATGATTATGCAATTGATGATGTCAACATCAATTATCAAGAAGAATTTCTAAATAGCTTACAATCAAATGGAATCCCACCACATAGACTACAATTGAAAGTTAATTGCAGAATAATACTTTTAAGGAATTTGGATGTAGCGAATGGATTGTGTAATGGAACTTGAATGATATGTAGAAGATTTGAAAAAAAAATTATACATGCTGAAATAACTGCTGGATAACATGCTAATAGATAAATGTTACTACCAAGAATACCATTGAATCTACCAGAAAGTGAAGGATGTCCGTTTCAATTCAAAAGGAAGCAATTTCCAGTACGATTATGTTTTGTAATGATTATAAACAAAGCACAGGGACAAACAATACCAAATGTAGGAGTATACTTGCGAGAAGATATTTTTTCACATGAATAGTTATATGTTGCATTATTAAGAGGGATTTCAACTTCAATAATAAAGGTATTAATCAAAAAATATGATCTAAAAAGAAGAAATCAACATACATAAAAAATGTAGTATACAAAGAGGTCTTACTATCAAATAGATAAATAAATATTTACTCATTTTTTTGTAAATGAATGGATGAAAATATTATATAAATATTATTTAAATAAGTACATAATGTTTAAATGTCAAATATTAATTTAAAATTATAGAAAATATTACAATGGTAAAAACTTTGAAAAAATAAAATATAAAATTATTACAAAATGACGGGTCAAAAAAATCATACTAACATGCATCGTACGTTATAAAACTCTAGTAATATAAAATATAAGATAATTAATAATTAATAATTAATAAATATAAATAAAATTAATAGTATTTATCTTTACATAAAATTTATTTAGATAAAAATACGATAAGATAATATAAAATATAAAATAATGAGTATCTAACAAATTAAACCTTTTAAAAAATAATAAAATTTAAGAAAATGGTGAAACTGTTTTTTCTAATATTCACTAATTACAATTAACAAATTTATTTTGTGTATTAATTTAATTAAAAAAACTTATTTTATTATTTATATTTGTTAGATTAATTTTTATATTTATTTTTGATAAGTTTTAAAAAGTAATATTTATTTTTGATAAGTTTTAAAAAGTAATATTTATTTTCTTGTAAATTTTAAAAATAATATTTATCTTTGAATTAACATAGAAAAAATAATACTTCTGTCATTGATAAACATTAGGTCATAAGTAATCAATCCTTATACTATATGACTAGCTTTTGGAATAACAACAAAATACATTTTATTCGTTCGTGTTCTACCCATTTTCCTTTCTACCCATTTTCTCTTTACATAAAAGCTCTATCCCTTACACTCTCCCCCACTCAAAAGGTTGATGACCTCGTCAATCACTGTTACGCCCACGTCTAGGACCCTAGTAGTTTGTATGTATATGTATGGTTATTAGGGTGTATGTATGTATGTAGACGTGTATATATATGTGTATGTATGCAATGAATGGATATGACGTGATGATGTTTATATGAAACTGCATGAGAATGGGAATGCATATGATGGTTTTGTGTTTATGCTTGTATGTGTATGGTATGACTTGATATGTACGTGCCTTTAGATTTGGTTGTGTGTCGTCACCTTATTGGGAAGCGTGTCTTCTCAGTTGGATGAGGGATGACGTAGATATGAGGTTTAGAATGAGATTGGAAGTGTGTTTTGGGTTGGTCAAGCGTTGGGACAGGTTTCGGGCTAGTTAGGCATGCCAATAGACATGTTATGCTTTTGTAGGAAGTGGTACGGGCGTACGGTTTGGCCGTACGGTCGTACGAGATAGGGATTTTGGCCTCGGGAAGGCGTACGGGCGTACCGAGAGGTGGTATAGCCGGACGCCAACTCGCAAGAAATTTAGTTTGTCAGTCAAGCTCGCAGGAATTGGGGCGTACGGGCGTACCAGAAGGTGGTACGGCCGTACCATAACTCGTAGGTTTTTAGTTTTGTCAGGCTTTTGGTATCGGTACGGGCGTACCAATGTCCGTACGGCCGTACGCGACGTTTATTTGACTTTTTAACAAAAAAATAGAACTATTTTATTAGTTTTCTTTCATTTCCTTTAGCCTAAACCTTCCTTAAACCCTCCCCTAAATCCTACTTAACATACCATAGCGTCCCGAACGTGCGAGAATACGATATAGAAGTTAGCAAGTGATCGAGTCAAGGCTAGAAGCTTACACTAGAGGTTGCTTGGAGTGGAAGACGAGTGCTAGAAGTAGCTCTATTGTCAGGTTTGTGCTAGACGACGTTTGTTTGTGCTATGTCTATGTTAGCTGGTTTCTATTGCTAGCTTGGAATGGAAGTAAGGTCCTATTGGTGATGATTCTCTATGCTATGTTCTTAATAATGCTTGTATTGATTGCTTGACGATTATACATGTGGAAATGATGCTTATACATACGGACATGCATTGGGAAAGGAGAATGAATAGAGGAAAGAGAATAAAAAGGAGAGTGATGAGTGCAGAGCTATGCTCTGGGCACGCTAGGTCAAATATGATAATGGATTCCTTTAAGGAATCATATAGATTATTACCCTCCCAAAAGGGAGATGAGTCTCGAGACATACAGTAGGAAATGGGTGCATAGCACCATACAGTTTAATGCCCTCCTTCGGGAGATGAGTACCGGTACATACAGGGACCCAGTGTGTGCGAAAGGAAATGTGCACATTAACA
>CANYBF010279216.1:0-12296 GCA_948192965.1 Dalechampia spathulata
TTATGGTATGTTTATATATTATGCTTGTGTTCATATGCTTAATATGTTGTCATGTTAATGTGCTATGGTGTCATGTTATGCATGTGAGTTCATAGTTATTTTGTTTGCATGGTATGTTTAGTATATGCTTGATGTATTGTTATGTTTGTATGGATATTATATTTGCTTTCACATTCATGTTGTGATTTTGATATTGCCCATGTGATTTCATGTCATGTCATCTGGCATTTTAGTGTTTGCTTTTGTTCTTTTGTTCTGTTTTACGTTGTTCTCACGGAGAGTTGTTTTGTAGGGGCAAACCGGAGGATTTGGATTTGTGGATTGGAGCATGGACCCGGGACTCATTCGAGGCCCAATTCAGTGAATTCAAGTGTGCAAGGATTCTGAAGTCCATGAAGATCTCTTTTATGCATTTTATTTCTATTTGATCGGGTTGTATTAAATACCCGAATTTATTTGCTTTCATTTGGTCGGGTTGTATTAAATACCTGAATTGCTTTATTTTTTGCTTTTATTTTTCTGCTTTCGTTTTCTGCCTTTTATTTATGCTTTTACTAATTTCAAATCTGCTATGTGTTTCTTGCTTCTTTATGCCATGTAATCGGACTTAAGTGAACTTCAACCTAACTGTGTGTGCTGTGGCTTTTATTAAAACCGGATAAAGTGAATATGATAATACGGAATACAAATAAAATTGAAATGCCGAACCCGTTCTCTGAAGAAATTCGGGCTACTTTCCCTCAGCAGGAAGGCTCGGGTTTACATTTCCTGGTTTGTTTAGTTGCTCAATTGAGTTGACTAAATAAGCCGGGTGGCGACTCCATTTTCTCGACGCGATCTATCTAGTTCCTGTAGTTACTCAGGGATCTATACTTCCGAGAGCAAGCACCACGGCATTTCACGCCGAACAGCGTGCAGCGCTCCCACGTCCGGGATGCGCTACTCTCACAATATGCCATGTTATTTTTATCGCTATATCACATGACATGCATACGCCATGCCATCTAAATGCCATATAGCCTTATATATGTCATTCTACGTGCAACTTTGCAACGCCAGTTCATATGACGCGCTGTGTGTTTACAATTACGCTCGCATGCTTGCCTACTTAGGACAATTAATCCCAACTAAAATGGTAAAATCGATTTTGGAAACTCATAGAATAGATTTCCACCACCAGAACCTAATCTCTGAAGGGTTTAACTAGCACTCATGCTATGGGTCGGTTGGACCAATCCGGAACCATCCGGTGGTGACTCCCTTGCAACTCTTTCGAGTCCGTATCATTCCCTAAGGGAACCCCTTAGGAAGACTGCGCTTTCGCTCCAAGTGCGGTCCACAGTCCATGACTTTCGCAAGCCTCGCTCTGGGCCCTGGCAGAAACCGGCGCTCACACGGGTATCATCCACAAGGATCGAGGGAGTGAAACACTAGCAATTAGCTATTAAACAGTCTAACACATTCAATATGAAGTAAATCGAATTGGGATTAAAAGATAAACAAAGAGCATATAATTAAATGGTTAAAATAGTTAAAAATGGACAGCTATAAGTAAGGACTTATAAAACTAACAACAGTAAAATAAATGATAGTAGAAAAGCTTAATTAACAGTGAAAGAGCAGCATCCAACTAATCCTATATCAGCAGGAATTAAAAAGCAGTAAAATAACAAATAGCAGATTTAAGTCAGATGGAACCTGTCACAGCTGGGAATGGAAAATAGCAGAATAATAATCAGCAAAATATAAACTAACAACATAGCGGTAAAAATAGGCTAAATGAGCAGTAAAATAATAGCAGAGCAACAGAAACAAAAGCAGTAGAATATGAAATGATAGAGCATAAATAAAAGTATAATGTAAAGTAATAGACCAATAGTAAATAACAGCAAAATGCAGAGTAAAATAACAGTAGAAGTTATAGTAAAACTCAGGATATCAAGAGCAGATTAATGGGCAACAGTGCAGAAAACTAAACAGCAGATAAGTAAATAGTAAAACTATAAACTAGCATAACACAGCAAAACATAGGAAAATGCAAAATAACAAACAGCAAAGGTAAACAGTAAAATGCAGGATATCAGCAATAGATTACTAGAATAACATAGCAGAAGGATGAGTAGAAAATATGAGGATATCAATCAACAGAAAAAGGTTTAGGGTGATGGGTTCATGCCAAAACTAAAGTTGATCAACAACAACATTCCCGCAGATTAAGAAACAGCAAAAGAGGATGAACTCTATCCCTAGCAATTCATAAACCAATGCCATTTAAATACTTAATAGTTGAATCTATCCCTAGAATTCATCTACAAGCAATAAAATAGTGAATTTGGAAATGATACTCAATGAATGGGGCTAATATTTTTAGAGAAAACTGTAAAAGCTACAGATTAAAAGTTAATATAATTGCAAGGAAAATAACTTTCAATAACCCATGTTAAAATAATTCCCCAACACCCAAAATAATTGATCAGCCCTCCATCTCAAAAATAGAGCACAAAATAATTATTAGAGTTTTGAAAGGAAAAATATCTAGAACAGTAGAAGAAACAGAAAAGAAATAAGCTATAATCTCCTAATTTTATAGCTTCTTCTTGTGTTCTTCAACTCTTCCTTCAGTTCTTCTAATGGGCCTCTTAACTGATTCCTATGTGCCTCTCTCAACTGCTGTTCTTCTTTCCTCCTACTTGTTCTCCCAGCTACTTCATTTCTCTGTTATCTCCCCAAAACCCTCACTGTTCAGCCCCTAAAACCCTACATGTCCCCTTGTTGTATGCTGCCCTCTCCTTTTTATTGTGCCCTCCCCTCTGCTGTTCTGCAGAAACCATTTTCTGCTCCCCCTTTTCCCTCTCCATCAGGTGCAATTCTTTTCCACGTGGCAGCTATTTGCTCTTCCTTCTTGGACCACTTTTTCCCTTTTGTAATTATAAAATTATCCCTACATTAAAATATAAATTAAGTAATATATTTATAAGGTAAAACAAAATAACTAAAGTTAAGTAAATTAACATCTAAATTACCTAATTAATATCAATTAATCAAGAAAAATCAAATTAATTAAGCCTAAAATATCAGCAAAACAAGTTGATATCAAATTCCTCACACTTAAAGCTTGCTTGTCCCTAAGCAAGTGATACAAAAATAAAATATAGCTATATAGGTGTAGCCGAAAGCAATCTAACTCAAATAAGATTCAACAAAGATAAATACATTCATTTAGCAATTTAACATGATCAACAAATAAGACATGCATTTGTAAACAATAATTGCATATAAGAAAGGCCTTTCCAGCATCCAAACCAGCAAAATCATAGAAAGAATATCCAATCATCGTCATAACTCAAGGCGAACAAAATCAGTACAAAACAGTTTTAAATTGTATTATCTAGGAGCATAAAAGCACTACTAACAATAACTCATCATTCACAAATGGTTTCAAAATAATTCCTCAAGACATTTTTAGGACTAAAATTTATTTTTTTGGCAATTTCCTCTTTTTGTGATCATTTCTCTTAATAAAATTGCATTTTTAATTCAAGTCACAAGCAATAAAATGGGTGCTTTGCATACTCTTGCTTCATTTCAAGGCACATGTGGACTTATAATTCATGAAACAACGGAGTAGAAGCCTTATTGGTTTGTGCTTTAGCAATTATTCCTTATGTCCCTCATTCTTTATTAGATTGTTAAGAAACCAAGATGATAAACAATGAGTTAATTTAGCAGTAAATCCAAAGGATCATTAAGCACAACTCCCAATCTAAAAACTTATTGAAAAAAACTTCTTTTAAATAAAGCCAATGAGTTGTTTAGATAATATGGAAAGCTTTCTTAATAAAGGCTAGAATTAAATTCCTAGAAAGGGCAATAGCATATAAAATTATTGTAAAGCAATGCAAATCTTAACTTGTAATCATGCAAGGTGCTAAAAGAATTAATTTAACTAAGTTGAAGCTTATTTAAATAAAAAGCTTTTTAGTACAACCATAAAAGAAATTTATTTTAAAGTAATATAGGCAAGCTATAGGGATAAGTGCTAAAGCATAAAAGAATTATTATCAACCAATAAAAAGAAATTCTAAAATCCTATAATCATGAAAATATAATAAGGAGTAAATCTAAACCTACAAAGGGTCTGATTAAGTCTACAAAGATTGGCTGCTGCAAAAAGGGTATGAAAATCTCATTCCAAAGCAGCCAATCGGGTTTCAAGAGAAGAAAGGGATTGGGTGACTCACTTATCATGTTCTATCAAAAGGGAAATGATTTGGTTAAATTGTGAGGTGGTAAGAGGGGCAGCTTCCTCGGAATTCTGACCAAGAGGCGGGTCAAAAGGAGTGTTCAAATCAGCATCAGAGGAGTAATCCTCTACTAGAAGAATATCAAGCTGGTCATGACAGATCATAGGAGGAGGAGAAAATGGCATCATACAATCCTTGTAAAATTCTAGGACTATGATGTATGGCTCTACTATGATGGGCAAGCTACAAGGTGGGTCAAGAATGATTTTCATGTGTTTGAAAGTGGACCTACCTAGTGGCTTACCTTCTATCCTCTCTAAATTTGTAAAGGTGGGATCAAAACCACAAAATACAGATACAATATAAGTAATAAAACCACCCACTAAAATAGCACATGAGGAGCACGGGTCAACCGCACTATTGAATCTTTCTCCTAGAATATGGGCCAGGTGAATGTGTTTCCTGTGAATCATAGACCACAAGACAGAGAGTGCAGGCACTCTAATGAGTGGTTCTGAATTGGTGCATGTATTTAGGGTCTGGTTAATGAATTGAAGAATGATCTTATATAGGGGGTGTGCTATGAGTATGGTTTTAGATTTTCTGGCCTTGAAACATAATGGTAAGCCACATAATTCTCTAAAAACATGCTGTGCTGAGAACTCAGCACTCACAAAAGGAGAAATAGCAAGCAAACTAAAGGTATTAGCAATATCAAACAAGTCTAGCACAAAATGCTCTCCCCTTAATCCATATCTAGATTCCCCCTCTAAGTGATCATATTCAAAGTATGTGAATAATTCAGCTGTTAGCACAGGAAAAACAATATAGATTCAAAATGATATTCAGTCCATTGGATGGCATTAAAAAGATCAATGGCTAAATCATCTAACCCTATCAACTATAATGCAGATAAATCAAGATATGTATGCGCATTGTGGCCATTAGCAAACAGTGATCTATATCACATTTTCATAGGAAATAAATCAAACATGGGTTCTAGATATAGAGAAAAGGGACTGCCCTAATCTGACAGTGATGGCTCCTGAGATAGGGGCTAGAATGATGATGGAGGCCTCACTGATTTCTAAGCTTGAGCCTTGGTGCTCTTGTGAATAGGTTGGGAAGCTAGCTGTATTAAAGTTTCTTCATTCACTGTTGTAGATGGGGACCAAACTTCCTTGGCTTCAGTAGACCTAGAGCTGGCGTTGGAGGATGAAGAGGCCTCGATAATTGGCACGACTTGCTTCCTCTGCCTTTTTGACCTTCTTAACGTCATTCTGTAATGGTAGTAATTGTCAATATCAGCACTAAAAACCTAGTTATAATCGAAGAAGATTCAATTAGATAGCAGGAAGTCATTAATAGATTCCTTGTCAGAATTTAAAATATACTTAAAGTTGAAACCAAGATGACTATTCAGTTCAAACGTAGCACAGGAATCAGCAGTAAGTATAATGGGAGAATAAAATAAAGTAAAAGCAAACAGCATACAATAGAAATTATCATGACTTAAGTAAATAAAAAAAAACTTAATACAAACTACTTAAGTAAACATTAACTAGGGTAGCAAAAGACAGAAATCCCAGCTGATCACACAGTTGACAGCACAAGAGTTAGGCATAGGGTCGTAGTCTGATACAATCAAATAAGCTATCAAAACATCTTAATTCACTTATTAATTTATTAATTTATTAATTTACTTATTAATTAATTAATTAATTTATTTATTTATAGATACTTGAATAGGTATAGTTAATGGTTCTAATTAAATTATACATATTTTCTAATAGCTTAATTAAAAAGTGTGATAATATGGAATATACTAATTGTAAATAATTATAAAGAACATAAGTTTATATCATTTTCTAGTTAATTAATTAATTAGAATAAAGAAGAATCGATCATTTAAAACAAGTTATTATGTCTTAGAATGAGTATATGATATTGTAAAGAGTTAAATTAAATTTAAATGATAAATTAAGTAAGAATAACTAAGTTATTGTATAATTGGTTAGTAGAGTAAATGAACTTATGTTAGAGTTATGTTTTGAACATAATGATATTTCTCATTTAGCAATCTAATTCTATTTCTTCATGTTCTTATGTTAATACTATTATTTATGATGTATTGCTTATTAAAAAGGACCCTTTTAACTAGTTAAACATTAACTTGTTTGTTAACTTCTTTGAAAGAATAGTTAATTAAACTGAATGAACATAAAAACATTGATAGGTTAATTACTTAGACGTAGGAGTTAATTTAATTGGAGGCTTGAGTGTAGTAAATGAGCTTAATCATTAAAAGCAACCTAACAATCATGAAGGTAGATGTTAGCTTGTTTTTAGTAGATAATATATCATTTGAATGAAAGAATTTTACTTATAAACACAACCTTGATGAATTTTGAATATGATTTATAATGGATTATAATATCTTTATTTGAACATGATTTCATCCCTATGTTGATTGTATATTAAGTATATTAAGTTTACTTAATTTATATTATCGTTAACTTAAGTAGATAGTAATGAATGATTAACTTATTGTTTGCCTAAATAATCGATAAAATTGATTGTTAGTACTTAACCATTTTTGGTCTCAGAAAATGATAAACTTAAGTTGTGTTCATGATTTGTACTTTTGCGGTGTCATGAGTTCAAAATAAGGAACTATAAATTTAAAATTTGTTGAATTCACATTACATTTAATTGACATCAACTCATAACCAATCATGAATTACATGTTAATAATAATGATAATAAATTTACCTATTTTCATGAGATATTTCAAGTTTAAATTTTAGAAATAATGTATTACTTATATAATTTATGTAAAATTTAAATCTGATAATAAAACTCTATGAAATGTTGGATAAACAAATTGGTGTATCTATCATGTCATTGGTAATCAATTTTCTTGTTGGGCATGTTGTCAAAAGAATGATGTCATGTTTGCAGCTTCAAATCCAAGTAACCCATACTTTTTTGGTTTTTTAAGAAAGTACCTCATACTTTAAGGTCAATATATATGCATGGCTCTGTTATTACTTGATGATCCATTCTGGAAGAGGAGATCTTGCAATAGCTGAAACCCTAGAAATCATTACATTTATGGCATGCGCTTCTCTTATTTCATGAAGTACACATTAGGAAATGAGCAGGTGTGTCTTTCACCAAAACAAAATTCAAAATGCCTTTTTTGTACTCTATGATTTGCATTAGAGGAGAAGTGACTCCAAGCCTCCCACTATTTTCATTTACATGCTAAAAGATGCAAATGTTTCCTCATTGAATATTTTGCACATATTTATGTGTGTCTATATATGCTACTAGTTTGATAGTCAATGTTTATCTTATAGCACAAGATTGAAAACTTCAATGTTTATATATATGATTTAAATTGATTAATAAATTATCTAGTTCAATACTCTCGATGGATGTTATATGGAATTCTGTCATGAAAAATAAAGGAGTTGGACTAACTCCAATATTCAAGATGGCCTCAATTCTCCAGCTAGCAAGTATATGTGTTGTCGCTCTCTAATGATAACATATCTACTAGAGGGATAGCGATATCCAGTACTAACAACTGATGGTTCTGAAACCAAATCATTGAGTAATGTTCACACACAAATGCAAATATAAAATTAATCCCAAATATGCAGTAACGGGTATCGTCCACAAGGACCAAGGAAGTCAAACACTAGCAATTAGCTATTAAATAGTCTAAGACATTCAATATGAAGCAAATCGAATCGGGATTAAAAGATAAACAAAGAGCATATAATTAAATGGTTAAAACAGTTAAAAATGGATAGCTATAAGTAAGGACTTATAAAACTAACAGCAGTAAAATAAATGACAGTAGCAAAGCTTAATTAATAGTGAAAGAACAACATCCAACTAATCCTATATCAGCAGGAATTAAAAAGCAGTAAAATAACAAACAGTAGATTTAACTCAAATGGAACCTGTCACAGCTGGGAATGGAAAATAGCAGAATAATAATTAGCAAAATACAAACTAACAACACAGCGGTAAAATAGGCTAAATGAGTAGTAAAATAACAGCAGAGCAACAAAAATAAAAGCAGTAGAATATGAAATGATAGAGCAGAAATAAAAGTAGAATGTAAAGTAATAGAGCAATAGTAAACAACAGCAAAATGTCGAGTAAAATAACAGCAGAAGTTATAGTAAAACTAAGGATATTAAGAGCAGATTAATGGGCAACAGTGCAGAAAACTAAACAGCAGATAAGTAAACAGTAAAAATATAAACTAGCAGAACACAGCAAAACATAGGAAAATACGGAATAACAAATAGCAAAAGTAAACAGTAAAATGTAGGATATCAGTAATAGATTACTAGAATAACATAGCAGAGGAATGAGTAGCAAATATGAGGATATCAATCAACAGAAAAAGGTTTAGGGTGATGGGTTCATGCCAAAACTAAAGTTGATTAACAGTAACATTCCCGCGGATTAAGAAACAGCAAAAGAGGATGAACTCTATCCCTAGCAATTCATAAACCAATGCCATTTAAATACTTAATAAATGAATCTATCCCTAGCATTCATCTACAAGCAATAAAACTGTGAATCTAGAAATGATACTCAATGAATGGGGCCAATATTCATAGAGAAAACTGTAAAAGCTATAGATTCAAAGTTAATATAACTACAAGGAAAATAATTGTCAATAACCCATGTTAAGATAATTCCCCAACACCCAAAACAATCGATTAGCCCTCCATCTCAAAAACAGAGAACAAAACAATCATTAGAGTTCTGAAAGGAAAAATATCCAGAAGAGTAGAAGAAACAGAAAAGAAATAAGCTATAATCTCTCGATTTTGTAGCTACTTCTTGTGTTCTTCAGCTCTTCCTTCAGTTCTTCTAATGGGCCTCTCGGTTGATTCCTGTGTGCCTCTCTCAACTGCTGTTGTTGTTTCCTCCTGCTTGTTCTCCCAGCTACTTCAGTTCTCTGTTATCTCCCCAAAACCCTCACTGTTCAGCCCCTAAAACCCTGCATGTCCCCTTGTTGTATGCTGCCCTCTCCTTTTTGTTGTGCCCTCCACTCTGCTGTTCTACATAAACCGTTTTCTGCTCCCCATTTTCCTTCTCCATCAGGTGCAATTCTTTTCCACGTGACAGCTATTTGCTCTTCCTTCTTGGACCACTTTTCCCCTTTTGTAATTACAAAATTGTCCTTACATTAAAATATAAATTAAGTAATATATTTATAAGGTAAAACAAAATAATTAAAGTTAAGTAAATTAACACCTAAATTACCTAATTAATATCAATTAATCAAGAAAAATCAAATTAATTAAGCCTAAAATATCAGCAAAACAAGTTGATATCAAGTAACAAATCTGGAGGAAGCTTTATATTACCTTTTATACATGACCTAAAAGCCGGCTGATTAAATTTATTTATTGTAAAATACAGATTTTATGAAATCGATACCAGTGTGAACCTTAAAAAGCAACTAAATCAATTCAACCACTTCTTTTTGTTTCACCCTAATTCATACTTGAAAATACAAAGTTTGCCTGCAATATATCAAACCCGGTTCTAGTACATTACAAAGGTTAGTTTTGTAAATTTACCCAACCAATTGGAAAATGAAACTTTTTTAGTTTGGCGATAGCTTGATTGGATCATAGAGTCGAATGTTCCTTTATTATCTACGTTTCATAGATGGTCGAATTTTTTTATTAGAAAAAGGAACGGAAAACTAGACTGTAAGTATGTTAGAAATCGCAAGTAAAAATATTTCTAAAGATGTGCGATTTCTGTAAATATGAACTCAGTTGTTTGCTTTATTGAAAGATTGTTAGATTGAATTACACGGTAATACTTCAATAATGCTCATGAATATTATTGATTTTTTGACACGAAAGATGCATGGAATCATCAATGAAAATGATGTATCAAGTTCTAGCAATTTTAAATTTCTTGAATTAACAATGCATGACAGTGTTGTCTTTTAAAAATTTCTTTGGAAGATAAATGATAATAGAAACTTCGATTGGTTTTTTAATTAGAATGATATGCACATATATGTATGCAAGCAGCATTTATCCACTAGCCATTAAGATGAAAAGGAAAGTCATGATTTTCCTCTCCTCGAAGTGCAGATGCCCGTTTCCATGCCGTATCTGTATGCATGTGAATCCATAAGCCCTGACGTAAGCAGCTGGATTGCCTTTCAACTTTTAAGTCAATTTTTTAATACATAAAATAAAATCAAAATTATATGAGATATCTTCATATATTTATAGCTTGAATACAAGACTTGTTCCAATGCTATTGTAACGGTCAACACATTTTTTAATATTTAATAACACCCATAAATAACCAATGTATCATTTATATTCGATGTTAATATAATATATATATAGATCATCATTTTCTTAATGGATGATTTGTCTAATAATATTATTTTAAAACTAATAAATAAGCATAAACATAATATAATATACATATATCGATTCCTTTTTACATTATATACTCCTTTTTACATTACATATTGAAAAAATAAGTAATAATAATTTCTAATAATAAAAAAATACATCAAATTAAAGTAAGTATTAATTATAATATAAATCAATAATTTTAATATGAAATACTTACTTTCAAGCAAGTTCACCTATACCTATCAATTTTATTTGTAAAATTGGTAACAAATGATCACAACCCTATTTTTCTTGTTTCCTTTGTTCACCGATGGAATAGAAATATCAGCCCTTTTGTTCCCTCGTAGATGTTGAACACATGTATCGTATTATACAAGTTAAATGTAGAACTTAATGCCAATGGTTTGTTATTTAATTCCATATACTTTAATAACTTAAACTCTGTAATATTTGATATATCATCATTTTTATTTGACGTGTATATTATATCCTTATTATAGAATATCTTGACTTTTCTCACAATTATCACTTACATATTACAAGATTTGTCCTATTTATAATAATTTTATATTGTCTTATTCCAGGTACGTGAATTACTAGTCCCATTGTTTAGGAAATGCCTTCTTAACATTTAATTCATTAATTGTTCCTCCCATTAAAATGTAAAATCGTATCACATCTACTCCCCTTTCATGTCCATGCATTTCTAATACAAATTATATATTTGTCTTAAGTTTTAACATTTATTTTAACAAGGTGTTCATATAATTATTCAATCATAATCCAATACCAAAGTGGAAGTACGCCCGCTTCATCAAGGAGAGGTGTCAGCTTAATCCTTTGCCAGAAAGCGCAGAATGAGCACATGTTAATTTAAAAATGCTTTATTTTCTTTAATTTGCAAATCACGTGGCTTAATTATCAATTCAGTTTCTTGCAATTCATGTAACCATTGTGTGTAAGGTTAACCATATGCACATGCTTATGTTCCGACTTCTTACGATAATTTCTTGTATCTTAGGAATTTGAAAATGTGCAGCCTAATTTATCTGCTTCCTACACGCTTTAGTGTGTTTAACTTATGCAGTTTTTTGACATTAATTCCTTTACGTATATCCATGGATTTTTAGCCTAAGATTTCACTTACATCTATGCATCATGGACGCACATTTTCTCTAAAATTAACACAAATATCCATTTACCAACACGCATAGTTTCTGCACACGGAAGTGTAAGGAACAAAAATTATGTGCAGAAAAATGAGAGAAAAACAGAGGAAGAGAGAAACAATTCTCCCACTTGGAGACTGATCCATTCAACTCCCCAAAAAAAAATGTTCCTACATTATCAATATCATCACCATACCGCAAACATCTGTAGAAGCTACAGAAGACCAACCAAGGTTTTACACAACCTTAGTTTCCCAACATCAACACATTTTGTCAACATGTATGCTGGATTCTTTTTACCCTCTATCTTCTCCAAACACATATCACCTTCTTCCACTGATCTGCGAGTGAAATGGTATCGTCTTCTGATGTGTTTTGTCTTTGAATGATAGACCGGGTTCTTTACCAACTGTATGGCACTCTGACTATCTGTGTAAAGAATTTTCTTGTGCTGC
>CANYBF010279246.1:0-11017 GCA_948192965.1 Dalechampia spathulata
CAACCAACCTAGCCAATAAGCATACTCATAGCAAACCAAAGCATCACATTCAAGCATAAACACCATAGGCATTCCATACTCATGCATCAAATACAAATCATACACGTAGCTATCCTCATAATCATACATACATACACACATACATACATCGATACATACAAACTCCTAGGGTCCTAGACGCGGGTGTAACAATAGCACTAACCTGAAGGAAAGACTATCTCTCGCCTGTGCTCTCGTCTCTAACCCACTCTAACCCTAACTCCAAGCTCTCGCCCTATCTCGATGCGTAGGAACTCCCCTCCGGTGTGTTTTTTTAGGGTTTAGGGATGTTTGGGAGAAAGAACAGATGAAAACCCTTATGTTTTCAGCTGTTAAAAAGCCCAACTTAAGTCGCGTACGCCCGTACCGATCTTGGTACGCCCGTACGGAACTAAAAACCCTGACAAACCCAACTCATGCGAGCTGCGGTACGACCGTACCACCCATTTGGTACCCCCGTACGGCCACCACTCACCTAACAAACCTAAATTCCTGCGAGCAACCGTACGGCCGTACAACCCTTTGGTATGCCCGTACGTCCTCCAGGAGCCCTAGCCTCCTCAGCTGCCCTGTTCGGTACGCCCGTACGAAGCCCCCGTACGCCCGTACCACTCTCCCAATTCCTCTTCTCACACCCAAACGCACTCCCCAACCACCTGAAATACTTCCTACACAACCCAAACATGCATGCCATCATGCATACACCCAACACAGATACAAACACACATAACATACGTCATCACGATGCATACACAAGCATCCATACACTGCACATACGCAAGCAATCGTAGCAAAACATGTATACATCCACGTATACATCCAATCAAGCATACTCAGAAATACTAAAACTCCTAGAGGGTCAAACGCGGATGTAACAATCCTTTTGGCTTGTAGCACATGAAAAATGCTATTTTAAAATTTTTTAGTGTTATGGTTGTTATAAAATATAATGTATTTCAAAGGAAGAGTCTACCTTTCAAAGAGTTTATTAACAGATGATGAATTATGGATTAAAAAGAAAAAAAAAAGAAAATGAGGTTGGGCTTGAGTGCATAAAAGATAGGCTAACAGCTTGAGATGTAAATTCATTGATTTATCCCTTTTGCATGATGTAAACCCGAATCAATTATTTCTAGAATTACCTAAGTTGTTATCATGAGAATTTATCAAACATAATCATCAATTTACCAATGTCAATACCTATTGTCATGCATCTTTATTAATGGGAGTTATTAAACATGTGTAGTTTTTATTCATATATTGCATTGTTTTTTTAAAAAAAAGGTTGTATACATTGTTCGTTTGTTCGTTGAAATTGTAGTTTTTTTTTTGCATATTTTTATCTGTTCATATCGAAAAATTATAAATTATCAAAAAATTCAATAATTCATAATTACAAAAAATTAAAAAAACTATTACTGATGATGTTTGAGCATCAAATTTTAGATGAGGGGACAAGCAAAAGTAAACAATCATGGGTATGTTATTTTGAAATATATATGGATAACCCTATTTTTAAAATACAACTTAGATTGATAGTTACCAACTTGAAAAAAAACAGGGCAAAAAATAACAAGGACATGTCCTATTGCACACAGAATAACAAGTTTTCAAGCATTTAAGAGGAAATTGCTTGATCAAGCATAGAAATGAAGGTTCCATGAAAACCATAGGGCACCCTCTTGGGTAGTGTTATTACGGCAACGGGTCTACTTTCAAACTTCTTTGCATCAATTATATAAACCTGCAAGGAAGATTAAAAAGAAAAAGGAATATAAGTATATGTATTTCGGAACCGGATTTATCAACAAGATATCGTATATGCATTTCGGAAAGATGTCTTCAGTAACCTGAGAAACGTTTCGTTTTTCATTGTGCACAAAGGTCACAATCCAACCATCTTCTTCACCACCTTCATGTTTAGGAACAAAAGCACTTCCTGTGCAGAAGACATCTTCTTCTAGTTTATGATATTCTACCTCTATTGGTTGCTCTTGACATTTTTGCTCACCCTGCCACCAGGAAATCAGTCTTTAATAACTTGTTCGCTGTTTATCTATTTCGTAAGTATTAAATAAGGCCTTCATCGATATAGTATTTTATCAAAATACCAGCAATGATAATTTTATCTTGATATTTTAAATCAACTTTAATAAATAAAATGAAACGAATATCTGTTACCTCAGGAACGATGGTCTGTTGTTCATCAAAGTATAGTTTAGCTAGACTTCCATACTTAGTAATGCCTGTCATATTAATGTACCAAATATATATTCAACAAAAAGAAAGAAAAAACAGATATACCCATAAATTGTTCTACTGAATAGCACAAGAAAGAAGAAGATTTTTGGTTAAAATGAAGTACCAGAAATGGAGCTTGCCATGGAATCAATGACTTGGGTGTAACCCAACTTGTGTTTAAGACCTGTAAAGCTTCCATGGATGAAGGGAAAATCCATGGAGAAATCAGTTCCTGTCAGGAATTTCTCCTTGACATTTCCGGTCACCATGTTTAATCTCCATTCACGAACACGATGAAACAAATATCCATAATCTGCTGAATCCTCAGGATTTTCAATAATATCCTTTGGGAACATAAATCCTCTTGAGAACCATTCAAACCTGTCCTCTCCCCAGTCTGGACCTGGTATGATTGCTGATGACGCCCTACATCCTCTCACCACAACCTGCCAATTTTGTCAACAGCTTTATCTCAAAACTTGCGCGCCATTAGAACTATTGGATTGAACTGTTAATTTGCATCATAAACATGGTGTCCATTTTAAAAATTTGAATTCGAGATCGAGTATAAGTTTTCTACCTCGTCACCATCCTCGAAACAGTTAACTATGTGAAAGGTGCAACTGGGTTCCACATCAAACCACTTGACAGACTCTGCATCACCATAACGAGGCATTACTCCTAATCTCGATTTCTCTTTCTTCTCGTACTTCATAAATCTGCGACCATCAATATATATATATGCATACACACCCAAAAGTTTATTAACTTGTTGATGTAATTGCTATAGGAATTTTGATGGTTCATAGTTTTCAAAATTCAACAAGAAGTTCAGCCTACTTACTGGCCTCCTCTCACGACCCTTGCCATGTCAATCACAATAGGATGATCAATGATCACATTATAGCTGTAAAGAAAACAAAAAGTTCATGCAAGGAGACTCGGTGGTGCATGAATTTGATGCATCCAAACTTAACATAATCATTTGATTTCATGCAATATGAATTTCGATTCATTTATATGATAATTGTAATGATTTCAATCAATATAGATGATGATTTATATGATAATTGTAATGATTTTGATCAATATAGATGATGAGTCATCATCGCTAAATATAAATTATAATCTTATCATATCAACTTAAAATAATTATATTTATTATAAATTTATTGATTTAATCCATAGATAAGTGTTGACCATGAACTTATGGTTGATATGTATTACCAACAGGAAACAAAAGAAGTATTTAAGCTGGAAACTTACTTTTGAGTCACTCCCATTTCATGGCTGAGGACACTTCTATTGAGCTTGAGATCAACTTTATGCATCAACTCCTTCCCATCAGCTGCAATGTCCAATTAGTTTTTTTCATTTTAACGTATTGTTAGATTTTGGGATGACGGCAATTTAGAATACAAATAGAAAAATCCTCTACAAAGTATAATACCAGAAACAACTCCAACAACATAATAAGGTTTCTCAGCTGACACACCCATTATCACTAGCTCACCAGACCCAGGAGCTACCTGTATCAAGAATATTGAAACCAAAGTTACTATAATTAAAATCAAAAGGTGCGAGATTTGATGATGTGACAGAGAAGAAGAGAAATGAACCTTGGGATGGCTAGTGAAGTGTCCATTCCAAGCTCCATTGATGTCCCAACTATCCAAGCTTTCCAATGTAGCTATCTCAATCTCTTGAGCTTGGAAATTTTCACCGCTAGTATACAGCTTTCCTGAGTGCATAAAAATGCTGACATTCTGATAGTTTTTAGTTGGCCTGCCATATCTCATCTACAAAACAGAAGCAAGTTATAGCTAGTTACATGTATGATCATGTTAACTTGGAGAGTGTGTTTTTTCTTTCTAAATAAGATAACCCAGTTCGAGCATTAAAAGAACTCATATAGCAAATGAATCAGATATTTCAATTCTAAGACTCGAATTAGAAATACTCAAATTAACTTTGAAAGTTTTATGTTCTATATGTAAAATGAAAGCTAGTCTAGTTCGGTGTTAGGATTTGTGATGAATAACTTCAAGAAGGAAATGTGAAAACAACGTAATTAGTGATAAAAGGATACCAAGTTGAGAAGTGGTGCAGCCAAAAGAGCTAAAGGATCTCCTTCTACTGTAGGGATGAAGGATGGCATGTTCCTGTGCTCTTCTAATTTGTAAGTATCAGACTCCACAAATTTATTTTTGTATACAACTCTCCAATGTCCATTAGAGTCATTGTGGAAGTACAAGGCATGAAGCATTCCTTCTCCTTCTACCCATATTTGATTTGTCTTTCCTAGTATTGAAATTGCTGATTTTAGGCTTCCAAATAGTGGGTTTGGTCCTGTTTCAGACAAAATGCTTGAATGAAACAAAAATCAATCGAGCATTTAAAACTAAAGCATCCTGCAACAAAGTTAGATATAAAAAAAAAATGAATATTGATCACCAGTTAACAAAGGTTTAATATAAATTTAAAATGACAAATTTGTAAATAAAAGTAAAAAACTGACATTTCATAAGGAATTATTATTTTTGCATAAAGTATAAAATAATTTGATTGATAAGATTTAATGTTATATTTTTAATAAATCTGTATGTGAATGCTAATCGATTTCAAAATATAAATATATACGGGTTTTTATGTCTCAAGTCTAATATTTTCATTATCAAGTTTTATGTCATCCCTTAATCTGATAATTAATTATCAAAAACTAGCAGCCAAACTTACCATTTCTTAGGTACACACCCTGGGGAAAATCAGCTGGAATTTCTCCTTCAATGCAATTAGTGACATCTACATCTTCTCCCATTTCTTCAACGGGCAGAAAGTTGCTCTGCAATGAATTCAACAAACAATGTCTGACTAGTACATTTCTTTGATATGATAACCACAGGTGTTTACAGGGTAATTTCCATATTTAAGTTAAATAAATGATTAAATTCTTTAAAGAATTTATTTGGTGTAAAATAAAAAAAATATTCTAAATTTAATGTATTTTCATACTTGATCATCAATTATTCTAGTAGCTAGTTGAGCTGGTGAGGCATAGTGTTGAGATGGATACCATTTAAATAAGTTCAAATCCTCCCCATCATCTTTCTTTAACAAATATTTTAATATTAATTTCATATTAATATATTAACTCATTGTATAGCATAAATTTTTATAGCATCTCACATATTAATCCTAAAAATTACACATAAAGTTTTTACAATAGTTAATTGATTTTTCTTTTATTTTTCAATAATGTAATTTTTCATTTTTTAATAAAATAATTTAATAAATATATCATTATTCATCTAATTGAAATTTTAAATATTATTAAAAATAAATAGTAATTATTAAAAAATGAGTTAATATATTATTAATATGAAATTAATATTTTATTTTTTCAATAAAATAATTTAATAAAAAATTTAAATATTATTAAAAATAAATAGTAATTATTAAAAAATAAATTAATATATTATTAATATAAAATTAATATCAAAATATTTGTAAAAGAAAAGTGGTTGGGAGGATTTGAACTTGTGATCTTTGAAAATAAATGTAAGTTTTTAACTTATTTTAACCAAATAAGTTGGTAAAAAATTAATGATATTAGAGTTGGCCATCACTTTAAATGGTGTTCATATCTACATGATATCTCATCTCAACATGTAACTCAATTGGCCATCAGAATAACTGATAGCAAGTACAAAAATATATCAAATTCAAAATATTTTTTCATTTTACATCAAATAAAGAATTTAACCAAATACAAAAAATTTCTAGTATTTACATCCCTTTAGGAGCTAGGTGGGCCTTTTCGGGATAAAGTTCTTTTAACAAATATTTAAAGCTACTATATACATAAGATTCAAATTCAAAACCAACCCTTATCGAGCAATACTTAATTTTTCCGAGTAAAGTCTGTGATAATTTACCTGAGACGGAAGCAACAACGGTTGATCTACAAATTGAAACATAGAATCCACCAATACTTCCAACATTCTTACAGAAGCATTTTTCATGGGTTTCGAGACGTCTATCTTCTTTGTCCACTGCTTCGCTTCATTGAGGAAAGGCTGCAGGTAATAACATGGCTTTTTCATTTATTACAAAGGCATATAATGATCAATCGACTAAACGATGATGGGTAATTTTTCTTTTGATAACACATTGTAAGAAAACAATCAAAATTCAAATAAATTTCTTTTATTGACTATCCAGATAATTTCAAAGACTTTGTTGTGGATGAGCGTAATTTTACATGAATTATAAGTTCATGTTATTTTAATGACAAAATGAATTCATCAAGAGGTTCAAATGCTATATAGACGCGTACACATATAACTCAATGAGCATGCATATATTATTTGTTGAATCCTTAGAAAAATATAATGATCCATGGATTATATAATTGCAGGGAAATTGGGAAGGACACCTTAAATGCGAAAGAAAGTGAACGTTGGAAGTGGTGAGAGATGTTGGAAGTGAAAGGCTTAAGAGTGAAACCATTGATGCGTAAGGAAGCAGTAGAGGATGATGCCATTGCCGTCCTTAAACTGTAATACTTTCTTTGCTTTGCTTACTACTTAAATACTCTCTAATATGAGGACTTACGTGAAATGGAATCTTTCCAGGCCACACCCTTCTCAAAATTTATGATAATAATTAGAAAAATGAAATATCTTAGAGATTAATTGGATTCAATGATTTGTAATCTATCATACACATTTAAAATTTATCAAATTCATTTTTAATTTATATTTTTTAAGGATTATGATGGATATGCAATAACCAACCCTTATATGAATTGGGTTCATTTGTATGATTTAAATCAGTAAATAATTTTTAGTTATATAAAAACATGATTGATTGAATTATTGTATGATTAGAAATTCAAATTAATTATGAATTTGCTATTTAAAAAACAATCAACAAGTGTCATTATATAATTAAACGTATCAAAACATTTTATGCTATTCATCACAAACAGACAAATTCATATAAAAATGTCTTTAAAACATCATAAGCACTTCTCTCACTTTGATCATCAATTTGAAAGAAAATTTATATATATATTTAAGAGAAATAAACTAAAATTTAGTAATTTTACGTTTGGATTCAAAAAAATTTTAAATTTTATAATTAAATTTAAATTTTTAATTTTTAAAATTAATATAATTTCAATTTTTTATTTGATTAAAAATGTAAAATTCATAAATTTTGATTACATTTTTGTAATAAAAATTAAATATTTTACATTCTTTCATAAATAAAAAGTAAATGAATATGAAAAATTCATATTTCATATGGAAATTCAAATTATATTTAAAAAAATGAAAAGATATAAATTTATGAAAGAATTTGATATTTTAACATTAATACTTATGGAGTTATGTAATAATTATAAAAATTAATGATTTTTATTTTTTATTTTTTTAATAATGTTGGATCATTTTGAAGTTTTTATAAAAATAACATCATGTTATGGATACTTAATAACTATGCTTTTAACCTATATTTTTCCCTTATATTTTTCCCTTATTATAATATCCTTTTAAGCATAACTTTCATGTTTTTACCTTCAAACATAAGCATATCATATAGTAATTCATGCATTATTCGTCTTCTCTTTCATTTTACTCATATTGTTGCATACTTAGCATAAGATCATGCATTTATCCATATATCTTGCATTATATGTTTTAGTTTTGACATAGAATCATGTTTGCCAATCATCATTAGTTTATAATTTATTCATATTTAGCTTTAAGATACATGTTTTATAGGAGTAGATAATCATTTCATGCATAAAATCATTAGTTTTAGGTGTCATGAGTCATGTTTTAGACACCATGACTTGTGTTTATCACGTTAGAATAGGAAATTTTCAGGTATTAGGTCTCACGAGTCGTGTTCATCTTGTTTGGCATTGCATTGCATGAAATCAAGCTTCACACGACTCGTGTTCCTTGTGTTGCACCTAGGAAAAGCCCTTTTGCATCCCATAAGTTATGTTTTACTTAACATAAATCGTGTTGCACCTTTAAGCACATTTCCCTCTTGTTTTACTCTCTTTTCTAAGTTGTTTGATCATAATTTGGAGGGTCACAATGCATTCTAGGATTTAACCCATTTTATATGGTTTTGGAAGGGGTATAGGGGGATGATTCCACATCATGGGGTAATTTTTTCTCTTGGAATCATAGAATTAGGTTTAGCAAGCATTAGATAGAAAATATACTTGGAGTTTAGGAATTTGAAATAGGGCGAGACATATTTCATGTGTGATTGATTTTTAATCTTTTCTTTTGGATTTCTCTTTTTTTTATATAGCTTTTCATCAAGACATTGAGAAGGCAGCAATTGGAAGAGAAAGCAGAAGAAGTTGAAGTGAAGGATTCATCAACAAAATCGTTTGACCTATTTTTTATTTCCATCTTCTTCTAGTTAGTTTGAACATAATATGGTTATAATTTCTTTATTATGCATATTTTTTTGTTTATGTCAATTCTTAGTTATGATTTAACAGTAGTTTGTAGGGATTAGATGATATGTTGAACATAATTATTTCCTTTCTATTATGAGTGCATTTATTTTTTCATGTTATTAAGTTGTGTTTCAAGCCATGATGTTTAATTATTAGAATGTGCCCTTTTAACATATAAGCATCTAATTATTTTTATTAATCGCTTTGAAAGAAGGGTTAGCTCAACTGAATGAACTTACGAACATCAATTTATTAACTACTTAGATATAGAAGTTAATTAAAATTAAAAATTAAATGTGTGGTAATTGAATTTAATCACTAAAGCTAACCTGACAGTCATGAAAGTAGGTGTTTAGCTTAGCTTTAGTAAATAAAATCTCTTTTGAAAGAAAGAACATTATATTTAAGCATAACTTTGAAATTAGAATTTAGCTTAATAATGGAAGGTTTTATCTTTGTTCATCATTATTCATCCCTATAATTAAATTATATATTATGTATACTATGAATGTTGGTTGATGATTTTAGTAATTAAATAAACTTTAACTTAAATTTGATTGTTGAATTGTCTAATAATCGATGAAATCAATAGCTAGTATTTGATTGCCTTTGATCCCACTAAATGATACCCTTATATTGCAGTTGCGATCTGTACTCTTTATGGTGGCATGATTACAAAATAAGAATTATAAATTTTAAAACTTGTTGATTGACTATATATTTTAACTTAGAGTTATTTATACATCAACATCACTTTTGCCACTTTAATTATCAATTTGGAAGAAAATGTATATCTAAGAGAAATAAACTAAAATTTATATATGAATTGGGTTCATTTGTACGATTTAAATCAATAAATAATTTTTAAAAATAAAAAAATCAAGTTGATATTTAAAAAACAACCAACAAGTGTCATTAAATAATTAAAGGTATCAAAACATTTTATGCTATGCATTACAAACAGACAAATTCATATAAAAATGTCTTTAAAACATCATGTTATGGGCACTTCTCTTACTTTCATTATCAATTTGGAAGAAAATTTATATTTAAGAGAAATGAACTAAATTTTAGTAATTTCGTATTTTGGATTCAAATAAAATTTAAAATTTTATGATGGAATTTAAATTTATGATTTTCAAAATTAATATAATTTCAATTTATTTGTTTGATTAAATATGTAAAATTCATAAATTTTGAGTACATTCTTGTAATCAAAATTAAATATTTTACATTCTTTCATAAATAAAAAGTAAGGAATTATGAAAAACTCATATTCCATATGAAAATTCAAAAGATATAGACTTATCAAAGAATTCGATATTTCAACATTAAGATTTATGGAGTTATGTAATAATTATAAAATTAATGATTTTTATTTTTTATTTTTTATTTTTTTAATAATGTTGAATCACGTTTAAGTTTTTATAAAAACAACATATTTTTATGTTAAATATATATTAAATTTGTATATTTATAAATAATTTTAAAATTTTATTATTTTATAATTCTTTAAATAAAATATTGAATAATTGATAACGGTTTCAATCAAATTGTACCTAAAAGAATGTGAGGAGAATTTAATATTTGAATATAAAAATAATATGAAAATATATAAATGTTCAGTTTAATATTTAAATTGAATTAAAATTTTTTAATAGATAAAACTGAATTAAATGAAAATTTTTTTAGTTTAATATTTCATAAATTAAATTGAATCAAATTTTAATTTGGTTGATTCAATTGATTTTCTACTTTATTTTTTTGATTATTTCAATTTTTGAATCAAAAATTTTAATTGTCTTAAACCAAACTAAATTTTTAAAATTAAATTTTTTTGAATAAAATCAAATCAAATTTATTGATTTGGTTCAAACTAAAATATGTTCACCCTTAATTTAAACCATTTTAATTTTTTATATTATTTAAAAAATTAAAAATATATTAAAAAATAAATAATGATATATTGTGTTAATTGAAAGGCATAGAATATTTCTGTTATTTGAGAAGATAATGCTCAATCATTGAGGGGATGCTTCTAATTTAGTGTTCATTTATTTATCTCTAACTAAATAATATATATATCTCATCATATATATATATATATATATATATATATATATATATATATATATATATATATAAAATATGAATTATATAAAGATCAATCAAACCAAAGAGTGTGTATTAAGATAAAAAATTTTAAAAATAATGAAAAAATATAAATTGATAAAAAATAAAGAAATTATT
>CANYBF010279286.1:0-17500 GCA_948192965.1 Dalechampia spathulata
CTTCGGATTGGAAAATAGAAGAGTTGAGTGAATAAAAAACCCCAAGGAGGTTCATGGCCAAGGGTAAAGACGTCCGCATAAGGGTTATTTTAGAGTGTACTCGTTGTGTTCGAAACAGTGTTAATAAAAAATCAACAGGCATTTCCAGATATATTACTCAAAAGAATCGACATAATACACCTAGTCGATTGGAATTGAGAAAATTCTGTCCCTATTGTTACAAACATACAATTCACGGAGAGATAAAGAAATAGATGGAACTGATCATCTGTGCGTTACCTTTATAAGAAAGGAAAGATGAAAAATGATATAAATGCAATGATATAAATGACATATTTATTAATTTATATATATTTATATATTGTTATGTTAATATATTGTTAATATATATTTCAATTTTATTAAATAAAAAATTCCAATATAAAATAAACAAGTAAAATCCTATTTCCTAATTCGAAATCTAAAATGATTTAGATCCAATTGAACGAAATAGGATTTTCGAAATAAGGAATAAACAAATCATGGATAAATCCAAACGGCTTTTTCTTAAGTCCAAGCGATCGTTTCGTAGGCGTTTGCCCCCGATCCAAGCGGGGGATCGAATTGATTATAGAAACATGAGTTTAATTAGTCGATTTATTAGTGAACAAGGAAAAATATTATCTAGACGGGTGAATAGATTGAGTTTAAAACAACAACGATTAATTACTATTGCTATAAAACAAGCTCGTATTTTATCTTCGTTACCTTTTCTTAATAATGAAAAACAATTTGAAAAAAAGCGAGTTGGTCACTATAACTACTGATCTTAGAACCAGAAAAAAATAGGCTTACTCCTTCATTGAATCAAAATGAAAATCCGAATTTAAACCTAGATTAATGTTTTGTTCAAAAAATCGGAAAATCCAAAATTGAGTATCGTGTCGTAAGAAAAAAACGAATTTAGGAAGAATCAATTTCTTTATTGAATGTTTTTGTTCAGTTTGACTACTTTGCTTGATCATATTATGATCATATCATGTTTTATCATACTAATTTCTATTCTACCTTCCCAGAATTTCTTCTTCAGGGAATTCCCTGTAAAATATTTCATGGATTCCTTCCAATTTCCTTATTTTAAAATGTCATTGGAAATCATATAAAGGCAATTCCTATTTAATATAGCTATTTGTGCAAGTATTTTACGATTAAGAAGCAACTGTCTCTTGTACAGATTATTTATTAATCTACTATAACTACAGAATACCTTATTCTCGCGAATTATTGCATTTATCCGAGTGACCCACAAATGGCGAAAATTTCTTTTTTGCCTACCTCTATCCCGATGGGCCGAACCCAAAGCTCTTATTTTTTGTTGAATAATAGTTCGAGTAAGTCTTGAATGAGCCCCGCGAAAGCTTGTTGCGAATAAACGAATTTTTGTTCTACGCCTCCGAGCTATATATCCTCGTCTAATTCTGGTCATTGAATAAACGAAACTTTATGATAAATAACTAATTGATTTCCTTTCTTTCAGTTATTCTTTTCCCCTTTTCTATAATAACAAAACGGATTCTTCCAATGTATAAAATAAAAATTCCAATGGCTTTTGCTACTATAACCTTCCCAACCACGATTTTTTATTTTTTTTTGAGGCAAAATGTCTCAAAAAAAAAATAAATAAGAAACTGTATTGATACTAGGTATCAAACAAAAATATAATAAAAATATCGAAATAGATAAATAAATAATAGAAATAAATATAAATAGTGGGTTCCATCGTTTCTATAGTTACTTCTTAAACGGTGAGGTCTTCTCTATATACCGGAGCCTCTCCTTTATTTAATCATTTAATCAATGCTATTGCTAACGTGTACAGTTCACACTTTTTGGCTCTACCCATGAATTATCCAATAATAGATCTTTCACAAGGAGATCCATCTATACAGTAACGGTATTTAATTATGAGGATTCGCTAATTAGTTGACCCTGTTAGTCCGTTCTTGCAAGAGTAGGGGTATAATTTTTGGCTTTTCAATAGGATTTCCCCTGCTTAAAGGATAATCATTTGCTACCAATGGGAAATTCTTTACTCGTTTTAAATTGAAAATTGAGGTGATTTTTATTTGTACCAATGAAACCATAAATTTGATACACAATAGACGAATATGATAGATCTTTTTTTTTTTTTCGAAAATGAATTAGATAATGAAGAGGATTCTTCTATTCTATCTTATTCATCCGTACTGATCATAGATATTGGAAAAAGTTTTCTTTTGTCCAGGTTCACGATCTGAACAAGTCGCACATACACTCTAGTACATGTTCCTCGGCGCTGAGGACATCCCCCAAGAGCGGGGGATTTGGTAATATTTCTGATTGGCTTTCTTGTGTTTCTAATAAGTTGTTTAATAGTTGGCATGTTGAATCGTATGTATAATGGGCTGGTTTAGATCGATCCTAACCGGATGATTATGAATTTTTTCTATATTATAATTCTATTATTAAATAATTATTCTATTATTAAATAATTCTATTATTAAAGAATTAATTATATTAAAAATTTATTAAAAATTTATTATTAATTATATAAAATATATTAAAGAATTAATAGAATATTCAATTTAAATTGAAAGCCCGGTAAGAAAAAAATCTCCAATCGTGATTTGCGCGAAATTTCTGCTATTTCTTATGCAACTGCTACAAGATCAACAATTCCATGAGCTTGGGCTTCTGCTGCTGACATAAAAACATCTCTTTCCATGTCTTCGGATACAACCCATAAGGGTTTTCCCGTTCTTTGCGCATAAATCCTTGTGACCATTTCGCGTAGTTTCAGTAGTTCTTCCGTTTCCAGGACAAAGTCTACTATTTGGGCCTCATAATAACCAGCAATAGGTTGATGAATCATTACCCTGATGATATAAGAAAAAAAAATGGCTATTCTATCTCGTATAATAAATAAAAAAGTGACGAGAAGAGATAAAGATAACGAATAATAAGAAAAAAAAAGATAGAATTGAACAACCGTACAGGCATTGTTTGTGCATTGCATACGGCTCCACAATGGAATTTACTTTTACTTACCTTTTATCGAAGAAAAAACATAAAGTTTATCAGGCTTAAATTAGTAAATGATCAAATAACCACCCTTTCCTTGTCTTTGTAGGAGTTAAAAAAACAAAATACTATGGTGGTCCCGTTGCTTTATTTATTTCATCAGTGGTTTAGCAATCCCAAAGTTTTTTTATTTTATTTGAAAAATACAATTTTTTTTCGTACTCTTTTTTTTATAACATAAATAATGTTAAGAGCTCTCCGGTGCGAAAACAAAAAAGTTTGTGACGCTGAAATAGGCCCCTGATAGAGTAAAATCAGAAATACCCTTAATATCTCATACTACTCTTTCGATACATAATCTACTGTTAAAAAAAATTCTTATATCTATATCGAATTCGAACTGCCATGCTATTATTACTTAATATTTATATTTCAATATTTCATAGGGCGAAGGCATAGTTTTCTTTTTTCTTTCAAATAAAAACTCATTGGCGCCAAGCATGAGGGAATGCTAAACGTTTGGTAATTTTTCCTCCGACTAGGATAAAAGATCCCATTGAAGCAGCTAATCCCATGCATACTGTTTGTACATCTGGTCGCACAAATTGCATAGTATCATAAATAGCTATTCCGGGTATTACCCATCCGCCAGGAGAGTTTATAAACAAATACAAATCTTTGGTCTCGCTCTCTATACTCAGATATACCATAAGAGTAATAATTTGATTCGAGATCTGACTATCAACAGCTTGACCTAAAAAAAGTAATCTTTCTCGATAAAGTCGGTTGATTAAGATAAAATGCTATCCTCTAGGAACCATACGTGCACCTTTTGATGCATACGGTTCAACAAAAATCGCGAAAATAAAATAAAGAATCAATGTGTAGATTCCAATTTTCCTTTTTTAATAGTTTAATAGTGAGTACTTTTTAACTTAACTCTTTTTTTTTTTCTAATGCTAATGAAAGGGCTTTCTTCTAGTTTTCAAGAAAGATGAGTTTTAACACGTTTACCTATAAAAAAATTATTAAACTTATCAAATAAACTTCTCATTGATATATTTTTTCGTCGAGATTTAATTTAAATCACGACGGTATTCTCTTGTTCCTGAATGGGCTTCCTCAATTCTTTTAGGTTTGCGCTCTACTTCGAGTAAAGATTTGCCCGATTTATATTTGCACATATAGAGCAAATGCCCCAATACTGCGTCTTTTTGTTACAACTTCTTTTTTTTATTTAATTCATTTCACGTCTTCTGCCAAATATTTGACATATTCATTAATTAGATTATTATTCTATTATTATTATTTGATTGAGTATGATTAGCAGTTTAAAATTCTTCCTACTTCATAATCATAAAGAGAATATGATACAAGTAGTAATAGATATATTACCAATTGGGTTCTTCTAAACGTAGCCTGGATACTTCATTTTTTTGGTTCAAATAAGCCAACCATAAATTATTCTAATATATAATATTAATCTGAGTACCTCAAAAGCATAGATCTAATTAGACTTCATTGCACTTCACGCTCCAAATTTTGGATGATTTAATCAATCTTTCTTGGGCGAAACAGAGGATATCTCAATCGGGAGAGAGAACGGGGGAATCCCGTATGACCCAATATATCTGACAAGTCGCACTATATGTCAATCCAAATGGAACCGTGAGTCCCAGGATATCGAAAAGGGACTTTTGGAACACCAATAGGCATTAAATGACAGAAAAAAATTAAGTACTCTATTTCACTTTGATGTGAAAACGTAAGAATTAATTTATTGTCTTAATAATAATAACAATAACTTTTATAATATTTTATGCATGGATTCGATAAGTTTATTCGATAAGTTTCTATTTATATATAGAAATAATAAAAATAAAGTAAGACAAAACGGATAGAGTCAAATTCTTACGAATAGGTACTTTGAATGATGAACAAATCCCTATGCATTCGCTCATATAAAATCGGGTCAACTCCCCATTGCGTATTGGTACTTATCGGGTATAGAATAGATCTGGTTCTCTTTTCTCTGTTCCTACAAACGGAATTTTTACATTATTACTAAAAAAAGAAAAAGAATAGAAAAAAAAATCTTAATTCTTTCTCCGAGATAATCCACTTAAAAGGGGAGTTTCATAACATAGTTTTTTCCAGTGCAATAAAGTTACATAGTGTCTATTTTTTGTTAATAAAGGGGTATTTCCATGGGTTTGCCTTGGTATCGTGTTCATACCGTCGTATTAAATGATCCCGGTCGTTTGCTGTCTGTCCATATAATGCATACAGCTTTAGTTGCTGGTTGGGCCGGTTCGATGGCTCTTTATGAATTAGCCGTTTTTGATCCCTCCGACCCCGTTCTCGATCCAATGTGGAGACAAGGTATGTTCGTTCTACCCTTCATGACTCGTTTAGGAATAACCAATTCATGGGGTGGTTGGAGTATCACAGGAGGAACTATAACGAGTCCGGGTATTTGGAGTTATGAAGGCGTGGCTGGGGCTCATATTGTCTTTTCTGGCTTGTGCTTCTTGGCAGCTATTTGGCATTGGGTGTATTGGGATCTAGAAATATTTTGCGATGAACGTACAGGAAAACCCTCTTTGGATTTGCCCAAGATCTTTGGAATTCATTTATTTCTCTCAGGGGTGGCTTGCTTTGGGTTTGGCGCTTTTCATGTAACCGGGTTGTATGGTCCTGGGATATGGGTGTCCGATCCTTATGGACTAACTGGAAAGGTACAACCTGTAAGTCCAGCATGGGGTGTGGAAGGTTTTGATCCTTTTGTTCCGGGAGGAATAGCCTCTCATCATATTGCAGCGGGCACGTTGGGTATATTAGCGGGACTATTCCATCTTAGTGTGCGTCCGCCCCAACGTTTATACAAAGGATTACGTATGGGAAATATTGAAACTGTCCTTTCCAGTAGTATCGCTGCTGTCTTTTTTGCAGCTTTTGTTGTTGCTGGAACTATGTGGTATGGTTCAGCAACGACTCCGATTGAATTATTTGGTCCCACTCGTTATCAATGGGATCAAGGATACTTTCAGCAAGAAATATATCGAAGAGTTAGCGCTGGGCTGGCCGAAAATCAAAGTTTGTCCGAAGCTTGGTCTAAAATTCCTGAAAAATTAGCTTTTTATGATTATATCGGTAATAATCCCGCAAAAGGTGGATTATTCAGAGCAGGTTCAATGGACAACGGAGATGGAATAGCTGTTGGGTGGTTAGGACATCCTATCTTTAGAGATAAAGAAGGGCGTGAACTTTTTGTACGTCGTATGCCTACTTTTTTTGAAACATTTCCAGTTGTTTTGGTAGACGGAGATGGAATTGTTAGAGCCGATGTTCCTTTTCGAAGGGCAGAGTCAAAGTATAGTGTCGAACAAGTAGGTGTAACCGTTGAGTTCTATGGTGGCGAACTAAATGGAGTCAGTTATAGTGATCCTGCTACTGTGAAAAAATATGCTAGACGTGCTCAATTGGGCGAAATTTTTGAATTAGATCGTGCTACTTTGAAATCCGATGGCGTTTTTCGTAGCAGTCCGAGGGGTTGGTTTACTTTTGGACATGCTTCGTTCGCTCTGCTCTTTTTCTTCGGACACATTTGGCATGGTGCTCGAACTTTGTTCAGAGATGTTTTTGCTGGTATTGATCCAGATTTAGACGTTCAAGTGGAATTTGGAGCATTCCAAAAAATTGGAGATCCAACTACAAGAAGACAGGTAGTCTGATACAATATTTGATATCTCTTACTTTTTTCGCCTCTATTCTATTTTATTTTTGAAATTTGACATTAAGGTGTACTGGAGATATCTGAATTTGAATTGCTGCCCTTTCCTTGAATCTTGTTCTTTTTTTATCCGGGAGACGATCTCAAATAAATAGGTATGGAAGCTATAATTGTAAACCACGATTGAATTTATTTTATGGAAGCATTGGTTTATACATTCCTTTTAGTCTCAACCTTAGGAATCATTTTTTTCGCTATCTTTTTTCGAGAACCACCTAAAGTTCCAATTAAAAAGATAAAATGATTTTTCGTTATCTTAGTTGAAGTAAAGAGCCTCCCAATATTGGGAGGCTCTTTACTTCAACTAGTCCCCGTGTTCCTCGAATGGATCTCTTAGTTGTTGAGAGGGTTGCCCAAAAGCAGTATATAAGGCATACCCAGTAAAACTTACAAGTAAACCAGATATAAAGATGGCGACTAGGGTTGCTGTTTCCATTATTATATACATAATTATATAATTTAATTTAAAGACCACAATGGATCTATGATAAGATCATTTATTTACAACGGAATGGTATACAAAGTCAACAGATCTCAATTAATACAAATCGAATTTATGGCTACACAAAGCGTAGAGGGTAGTTCTAGATCTGGTCCAAGACGAACTGCTGTAGGGGATTTATTGAAACCATTGAATTCGGAATATGGTAAAGTAGCTCCTGGATGGGGAACTACTCCTTTGATGGGTGTCGCAATGGCTCTATTTGCGGTATTCCTATCTATTATTTTAGAGATTTATAATTCTTCCGTTTTACTAGACGGAATCTCAATGAATTAGATTTACAAGAACTGCTAAGTCCTAGGTTTTCAATACGAAAACAAAAAAACGAAGCAGTTTGGTCTCGGATTTTTTATTCTATTTTGGCAGTTCGATTGTGAAATTTCTTTCTTTCTGTATTTCTGGAATATGAGTGTGCGACTTGTTATAATTGATCCTATTGATAGTACAGAGAGTGGGTCTGTCGTCTTGATAGAGATGATTTTTTACCTTGTCAGGTATTTATTTTAGTATCTGGAGCACAGAATATATAAAATAGATTTATGAAGTATTAGAACTATGATTCATACTTAATATTCAGATCCCGTGACCGGAAATTTCAAAGAGTTAGAAGGTATAAATTGAAAGGTTTCTCTTCCTCTTTATCTATGTTTGATCAAAGGACAAACTTTTCTTTGAATTTTTATATTTATTCAGTGAATAAGTGATGATACAATGGTTCTTACTCAAGGAATCCTTGGACTTAGTTTGAAGTTATTATTAAGTCATCGCGGTTCTAATATGAATCTGAGGTTTCAATCGATTTATAGGATTTTAACAAGAAAATTCTTATCAATAATAACGAAAGCAACAGTAAGGCTGTATTACATACAAAAAAATACGAAAAAAATGGGTAAATAGAAGATTCAAGAGGCCTGTAACAATCAACACCAAGAGATGAATGAGCCGACTTGATATTTTGGCATTATAACCACAAAGAAAAGAAGAATTTTCGGATTTTTCTTTTTCGTATCGTCATCTTCAAAGAAAACTGTTGAATCATAGTTAAATCATAGGATTAAGAAGTTTCTATTCTATTACACATATCTGTTTCAACTAGTATTTGGGTGGTTCTGTTTGAGCCGTACGAGATGAAATTCTCATATACGGTTCTCGGAGGGGGAGTTTCTCTGGTTTACCTATCTCAATAAAGTCTATGATTGGTTCGAAGAACGTCTCGAGATTCAGGCAATTGCAGATGATATAACTAGTAAATATGTTCCTCCCCATGTCAACATATTTTATTGTTTAGGAGGAATTACGCTTACTTGTTTTTTAGTACAAATAGCTACGGGGTTTGCTATGACTTTTTACTACCGTCCGACCGTTACTGAGGCTTTTGCTTCTGTTCAATACATAATGACTGAAGCTAACTTTGGTTGGTTAATCCGATCAGTTCATCGATGGTCGGCAAGTATGATGGTTTTAATGATGATCCTGCACGTATTTCGTGTGTATCTCACCGGCGGCTTTAAAAAACCTCGTGAATTGACTTGGGTTACAGGTGTGGTTCTTTCTGTATTGACCGCATCTTTTGGCGTAACTGGTTATTCCTTACCTTGGGACCAAATTGGTTATTGGGCAGTAAAAATTGTAACAGGTGTGCCGGAAGCTATTCCTGTAATAGGATCGCCTTTGGTAGAGTTATTACGTGGAAGTGCTAGTGTAGGACAATCCACTTTGACTCGTTTTTATAGTTTACACACTTTTGTATTACCTCTTCTTACTGCCGTATTTATGTTAATGCACTTTCCAATGATACGTAAGCAAGGTATTTCGGGTCCTTTATAGTATAGAGAATATAGATTATAAATATTTGTAATCAACCATTGATCGCTTGGGGGAGGAAGAATAGTATTTCATTGCTACAAATATGGATTATTGAAAAGAATAAGACATGTATTTGGATATTTACCTTCAACTCCAAAAAAATTCTTTTTTATTTTCATTTTACATGAATAGTTGAAGCGAATTCTCCGAAGAGAAAAATGGATTATGGGAGTGTGTGACTTGGACTATTGATTTGGCCGTGCGGATATATGCCTTTATCCGCCACATTGAAATTTATAATCAAATGTGTCTTTGTTCCAACCACTGGGTAAGCCCCATACAGAGGATAGGCTGGTTCACTTGAAGAGAATCTTTTCTATGATCAGATCCAATCATGTTGTACATGAACAGGCTCCGTAAAACCCAGTAGAATAAGTGATATGTTAGAATCTATATTCTATTTTACCTATTTTATTTATTTATATGTTTTATTATATTTACTTAATTGCTTACTACTTTATAGATTACTTAATACTTTATAGTATGAAAATGCGGTCATTTTCTCTGCATTGATCCGATTTATGATACTATCGGAGTGAAGTGAAATAAGGGATCTAAAGGATGACATAGGCTAAACTATATTAGTAACAAGTAAATCCTTTGTATGTAAAAAGTCTCGATATTTTTTAGAGCTAAAGGCCAATCGAAAGGTCTGAGACGACCCAAAAAGCACTTGGTCATGATCATCTTTTAGGCCTACTTGGGTATTGAGCATTTACCTGAAAGAATGAATTCCTTGCAATGCACAAAAAGGAATTCAGTCAATTTTTTATTACATAAAATCATTCATATATGTGTAGACTTGGCTAACATATAGATATATATTTTGTAAGATCTATACATACTATACATACAAGATTCTTTTTATATGTATCTGTTTGATTCGTTTGATTCTTGCTCGAGCCGGATGATGAGAAATTATCATGTCCGGTTCCTTCGGAGGATGAATTTATAAGAATTCACCTATCCAAATAACAAAAAAACCTGACTTGAATGATCCTGTATTAAGGGCTAAATTGGCTAAGGGAATGGGTCATAATTATTACGGAGAACCCGCATGGCCCAACGATCTTTTATATATTTTTCCGGTAGTAATTCTAGGTACTATTGCATGTAATGTAGGATTAGCGGTTCTAGAACCATCAATGATTGGTGAACCTGCGGATCCATTTGCAACTCCTTTGGAAATCTTGCCGGAATGGTATTTCTTTCCTGTATTTCAAATACTTCGTACAGTACCCAATAAGTTATTGGGTGTTCTTTTAATGGTTTCAGTACCTGCAGGATTATTAACAGTACCCTTTTTGGAGAATGTTAATAAATTCCAAAATCCATTTCGTCGTCCAGTTGCGACAACCGTCTTTTTGATTGGTACTGCAGTAGCCCTTTGGTTAGGTATTGGAGCAACATTGCCTATTGATAAATCTCTAACTTTAGGTCTTTTTTAATTGAAATTGATTCAATTGTAAAATAAAATATCATGACGTGTATGTATATCTAGGGAATAGTCGCTTCAAAGTGAATTCTCCCTAGATAACATCTATCGGATTTAGATTTTATTCTTTGGTAAAAAAGGGTAAAAAAATGAAAAAAATTAAATTGCGAAATGTTTTTCTAGTTCTAGAATACCCAATATATGTTTTACATCGTCTATGCGAAAATGTTCAATTTTCATAAGATCTTCTTGACTCTTATTCAAAAGGTCCGATAATGTATGTATATTGGATCTTTTGAGGCAGTTATAGATCTTAGGAGTCAATTTTGATTGGTCAATAAAAACGTATTTCCGTGTTATTTCGTTTTGATTTTTTCTTAATTTAGTCAATCTATCATAAAAGGTAAAAAGGGGTAAAGTAACCTTGTGTTGATTTTTTTCTAAATGGAAGTTTTCTTCTTCTGCATGTAGAAAAGGAATAAATAAATCAATCAGATTCCGGGAGGCTTCATGAAGTGCTTCTTTAGGAGTTAAACTTCCATTTGTCCATATTTCGAGAAAAAGTATCTCTTGCTTTTCATTCCCATTTCCATAAGAATGAACACTATGATTCGCATTTTGAACAGGCATAAATACAGCATCTATAGGATAATTTTCCTCTTGAAAGTTATTTGTCGGTTTTATAAGATAGCCGCGATTTCTCTCGATTTGTAATCCAATACACAAATCAATTGGTTTCGTTAGGCTAGCTATATGTTGTGTATTATCAATGATTTCCACAAAAGGCGGTAAAATGATGTCTTGAGCAGTTACATATCCAGGACCCTTGACACAAATAGATGCGTCACAAGTTCCATACAAATTGCTTCTCAATACAATTTCTTTCAAATTCATTAAAATTTCATGTATTGATTCTTGAATACCTGCTATAGTAGAAAATTCATGTGGTATTTTCTCAGATTTTGCACGTGTGATACATGTTCCTTCGATTTCTCCAAGCAAAGCTCTTCGCGTCGCAATGCCTATTGTGTCGGCCTGGCCTTTCATAAGTGGCGATAGAAGAAAGCGTCCATAAAAAAGACGCTTATTGTCCGTTCTTGATTCAACACATTTCCACTGCAGTGTCCGAGTAGATATTGTTACTTTCTCTCGAATCATAATAATATTGAAATCATTGAATTATTTATTTCTCTTGAAATCTTCTTCAATATATATTATTTTTACACTTACACGCGCCTTTTTTTAGGGGGCCTGCAGCCATTATGTGGCATGGGGGTTACATCTCGGACGAAGCTTAATAGTATACCACTTCTGCGAATAGCTCTTAATGCCGCATCTCGTCCGAGACCAGGACCTTTTATCATGACTTCTGCCCGTTGCATACCTTGATCCACTACTGTTCGAATAGCATTTCCTGCTGCGGTTTGAGCTGCAAATGGCGTTCCTCTTTTTGTGCCTCTGAATCCACAAGTACCGGCGGAGGACCAAGAAATCACTCGACCCCGTACATCTGTAACAGTCACAATAGTATTGTTGAAACTTGCTTGAACATGAATAACTCCTTTTGGTATTTTACGTGCATTCTTACGTGAATCAATACGTCCATTCCTGCGTGAACCAATTCTTGGTAAAGGTTTTGCCATATATTATTATCTCATAAATATAAGTCAGGGGTTTATGGATATATCCATTTCATGTCAAAATAGATCTTTTTTTTTATTTGTACATTATATCCTTTAGAGCGTTTTCGCTTAGCAAGATTATCCTTGTCTTTGTTTATGTCTCGGGTTAAAGCAAATTACTATAATTCGTCCCCGTCTACGTATCAGTCGACATTTTTCACAAATTTTACGAACAGAAGCTCTTATTTTCATATTTGTTATCCCTTACAATTTGAATATACATACTTTTTTTGAAGAAAATAAGTTTCTTTAAACTTTGAAATCGTGAATTGTATCCCTATGAAAGTGAAAGGAATTTGAAAGTTGAAAAAAAAACTGACCAATCATTTAAATCTTTGTTTGTTACGGAATTTATAAAATAAATTCGAAGTGTCCCGGTCGAATTCTAAGTACTTAACGTTATTTCCGGACGGTATAGGTATAAAAAGAAAAAGGGTACGTTGGGTCTTTCCTGAAACATAACCTAAAACCAGATTTTTTTTATCTAAAGGAACTTGGAACATACTAGCATACTATTGAAAAAAAAAAGTGATTCAGTAATTTAACCTTCCTGAATTGAATCCATTTTTTTCTTTTTCATTCTATCGAAAATCCTCTTCAAGTATTAATTAATGTAAGAGGAATAATATTCGAATTAGAAACCTCTTCTTTCTTATTTTTTCATAAATAAGATTTTTTCATAAATAAGAAAGAAGTTGGGGTACAATTCGGATATCCAAAAGATTACCATATATAAGACAAGATTTCTCCGCCGATTCTTTCTAGTCGAGCTTCTCGGTCAGTCATTATACCCCGAGAAGTAGAAAGAATTACAATACCCATACCGCCCAAAATTCTAGGAATTTTTTGATAGTTAGAATAGATTCGTAGACCAGGGCGGCTGATACGTTTTAAATTTAGATTAGTTCTATATGGTTCTTTCCTCTTCCTTCTATGTCTTAGGGTTAAAACTAAAAATTTTTTATTGTTTTCCTGGTGTTTCCTGACATTTTCAATAAAACCTTCTCGTAAAAGTATTTTAATAATGTTTTCGGTAATGTTAGTGGATGCTATTCGAACGGTTCCTTTTCTATTCATGTCAGCATTTCGTATAGAGGTTATTATGTCAGCAATAGGATCCCTGCCCATGATAAACTTAAATTTGGATTTCTCTCTAGTTTTGATATAATTAACATACTCTTTATTTTTTTTTTCTTTTTTTATGAATTACTTATTTTATTAAAGTTTTATTAAAGGTATATGCGTGAAACACAATTTACTAATGAAATTTCTAGTTCATTTTTTTTTTTTATTCAAATCAAATACTATAATTATATAATAAAAACTATAAATTATAATTATATTATAATTATATTATATAATAAATACTATAACTATATCACGGGCTCGCCTTAATCTTAAATTTTGAAAGTAAATGGTATATCTTAATATTTAAAGATTTATTATCTTTTTATTATCTTTTTTATTATCTTATAATACCTCAGGCGCTAATGAAACTATTTTAGTAAAATTGAATTGTCTCAATTCTCGGGCGATTGCACCAAAGATTCGAGTTCCCTTTGGATTTCCTTCTTGATCAATGACAACTGCAGCATTGTCATCATATCGTATTATCATACCGTTATCACGTTTGAGTTCTTTACAAGTACGTACAATTACAGCTCTGATTACTTCTGATCTTTCTAGAGGTGAATTTGGTGCTGCTTCCTTGATCACAGCAACAATAACGTCACCAATATGAGCATATCGGGGATTACTAGTCCCTATGATTCGAATACACATCAATTCTTGGGCTCCACTGTTATCTGCTACATTCAAATGGGTCTGAGATTGGATCATATCATTTTTTTTTATCTGTTATTTTAATGCAAAGGAAAAAAAGATATATTTTTTGTCCAAAACAAAAAAAAAGAAACTTGCGGTTTTTTTTAGCATCCCAAAACTAAATTAGCATCCCAAAACTAAAGTCTTTTTTCTTTAGTTCTATATTCCTATCCCGAAATAATGAATTGAGTTCGTATAGGCATTTTGGATGCTGCTATTGAAATAGCCCTTCTTGCTATATTTTCTGCTACTCCGCCTATTTCATAAAGTATTCTACCTGGTTTAACGACAGCTACCCAATATTCAGGAGATCCTTTCCCCGAACCCATACGTGTTTCCGTAGGTCTTAAAGTAACTGGTTTGTCGGGAAATATACGTACCCATATTTTTCCACCGCGGCGCGCATTTCGGGTCATTGCTCGTCGTCCCGCTTCTATTTGTCTAGATGTAATCCAAGCAGGTTCAAGTGCCTGAAGAGCATATCTGCCGAAACAAATATGATTACCTCGAAAAGCTATTCCTTTCATTCTTCCTCTATGTTGTTTACGGAATCGGGTTCTTTTGGGGTTATAGTTGATGGTTGTTTCTCAATTCCATCTCTACTGCAGAACCGGACATGAGAGTTTCTTCTCATCCAGCTCTTCGCGAATGAAATGATTAAATATATATATGTGGATTAAATATATATATGTGTTTGGTGAATAATATACTAAATCATGGATTCTTTGAGATTTCTATTTATTTAATCTAATCCATTTTGAATCTATTTATTAGATTATTAGAATAGTAGAATAGAAATTGATATATATCTATTTATATTTGTATATATATATAATATATAGATATTTTTTTTTTAATATTCACTTTAATTATATAATGTATTGCATATATAGATATATTTTATATTATAGATAATCTTGTTTTTTTTATAAGGTTATAACGTAAGGTTATAACGAATTTTTTTATTTTTTTATATTATAATTATGATATAAGATTTCTATTAGAATATGATACTATATATAATATGATATAAGAATATAAAATATAATATGATATAAGAATATAAAATCGCTAAAATTTAGAAATCCAATAATCTAAAAAATTCAAATTGCGCGGGCGAATATTTACTCTTTCAATATTGATTTTAAGAGCTAATCCACGATCCTTCAGAATAAATGGATTGTCTTCTGGTTCCTTTCGCTATCCTCCCAATAAATCATTAAGATTTGTTTTCAAAAAGATCTTATGTATTTACAGGTTCCGTCGTTCTCATCGCTTCTCTATTAATGGTTAAGTCTTAATTTTACAATGGAGCCTCTAATTCTAATAATTCTAATTAATTATGAAAATTGTTCTTGAGTCAATCTTCTCAGTCTTTATTGGCTCGAGGCTCTTGATTTTTTGTTTTATGAACGAATTAGTTTGATTATAGATCAATTGATATTGATATTGATGCTTTAGTACATTAGCTTTTATCTGATGATTCATAGACCTTACATATCGGAATCATAGATCATTGATATTTTTTTTTCTTTCTTTCTTTCACCTTTCCGCTTATCCGCATAATTTTTATTATGATTTACAACTCCTAATCAAATCAGATTGGTTTTGCTTTTGTTTGTGCAAAAAGGATTTTATTTTAATTGTTCCAATAATATGAGCAATATATCATATCTTGAATGTTTCTTTGGATCCAGATAATGCAAAGCGATGAGTTGGTTATTAGTTGTCTATTTATACTTATTAGTTCATAGCATGGGTTAGTCCTTTTTTTGAAGTCCTTTTTTTGAATAAAATAAAAAACCAACGAGTCACACACTAAGCATAGCAATTATATCAAATTATTAATCGAATTTTTTTATTCAACCTTATAGAAATATAAAGAAATATAATTAAAGAAATAGAATTCGAATTTCTTCTTTTTTTTTTTTTTTTGATTAAACAAAAAAAAAGAAGAAAAGAGTTTCTCATTTTTGTTTTATCAATGGATAGGATTTAAAGACAAGTCAAGTAAGGGTTTATTATTTTTTGTCTAGAAATGTCCAAATTTTTATGCCTAATACCCCATAAATAGTTCTAACTGTATATGAACAATAATCAATTTTAGCTCGAATGGTTTGTAAAGGAACCCTACCTTCTCTAATCCACTCGACACGTGCAATTTCTTTTCCGTCAAGACGCCCCGCAATTTGTACTTGAATTCCTTTTGTATCCCCTTGTTCAGTTAATTCAATAGCTTTTTTCATTGCTTTGCGAAATGAAACTCTATTTTTTAATTGTCCGGCTATAAATTCTGCAAGAATATTAGGGTGCCCGTAAGGGTTTGAAATTCTTGTAATAGCAATATTGAGTTTTCGGTTCATACAATTAAGTTCTTTTTGTACATTTATCTGTAATTCTTCGATTCGTTTTGATTTACTTTCTATTAATAATTTTTTGAATCCCATATATATTATTACTTGAATCACATCGATTCGTTTTTGAATCTCTATACGTGAAATTCCCTCAATACCCGAAGATATTTTCGTATTTTTTTTTACATAATTCTTGATACAGTTTCTTATTTTTTGATCTTCTTGTAAACCCTCAGAATAATTTTTTGGTTGAGCAAACCAAAGAGAATGATGGTTTTGGGTTGTACCAAGTCGGAAACCAAGTGGATTTATTTTTTGTCCCATAATCCCTCACTATTTACTATAATATCATGAAATGTCATATCTGTGGATTTCATTTTTTTATCCATCCCGGGTTTTTTAAGAATATGTTATATTCTTCATATATATTCTTCATATAAAGATATATTTTTTAATACAATAGTTATATGACAGGTCGATCTTTTTATCAGATAACCCCGCCCTCGAGCCTGAGGTTTTAATTTTTTCACAGTAGGGCCTTCGTTGACTTCGGCTTTACTAATGATTAAATCAGCTTCGTTGAAACCCATATTATGGCGAGCATTTGCTGCTGCAGAATAAATCAATTTCAAAATGGGATAACATGCTCGATAAGGCATGAGTTCGAGTATCATAAGCGTTTCCTCGTAAGAACGTCCGCGAATTTGATCAATTATTCTTTGTGCTTTGTGAGTGGACATAGATATATGTTGCCCTAAAGCATATACTTCTTCTTGTTCTATCAAGAGGGTTGGTATTGCTCCTTTTTTTTTTCTTTTATTTATATTTATCATAAGAGAAATTTACCTCTTTTTTTTTTTAGTAATATATATATGTTTACTTTACATAAACATAAAAAATTTTATTTTCTTTAAAATATTTTAAAGAAAATAAAATTTTCGAAAAACAATCTTTTTTGGGGTCGGTTTCTGAGGATTATATATATATTTTATGTACTAATTTTTA
>CANYBF010279319.1:0-23940 GCA_948192965.1 Dalechampia spathulata
GCTGCTTTCCCTCAGCAGGAAGGCTCGGGTTTTTCCTGACTTGCTTAGTTACTCAATTGAGTTAGCTAGATGAGTCGGGTGGCGACTCCACGTATTTTCATTGTGCACGTTTATCACACCACTTTGCACGCCGCATTTTGATAAAGGGCGACGGGGAATCACAGAGTTATAATCCTTTCATGATTCTATGATGGTTGCATAACCTCATGCCTCACTCTATTGGCATTCTCTTATCATAGCAATATGATCATACTAAAATGTTATCAGATTTTCACTATAATCCCTCATATGGTTAAGCAATAATCACCCCTTTTGCATGCCTCACATGCTGAGAGTATCATACCTTGAGTTCCCAGTGTAACTTTAGGCTAGTATCCTACCTAAGAGATATTTGGACCAACCAATCTTCATGGAGGTATAAGGATAGTATGAGCGTCAGTTTCTGCCGAAGCCCAGAGCAAGGCTTGTGATGCTCACGGATCGAGGACCACCCTTGGAGGGAAAGCATAGTCTTCTCGAGGGGTTACCTTGATGAATGATACGGACTCAAAAGATTTGCAAGGAGTCACCACCGAATGGTTCCGGATTGGTCCAACTGACCCATAGCATGAGTGCTAGTTAAACCCTTCAGAGATTGGGTTCAGGTTGTGGAGGTATATTTCTATGAGTTTTCAAAATTGATTTTACCATTATAGTTGGAGTTAATTGTCCTAAGCAGGCAAGCACACAAGCGTATATGTAAGCACACAGCATGACATATGATTTGGTGTTGCAAGGTTGCACGTAGAATGGCATATAATGCTATATGGCATTTGGATGGCATGGCATATGCATGATATATGACGTGATGACAGAAGAAGATGACATATCATATACATGACATGACATAATAATAAGATCATAATAACATGGTATATGTATGACATGTGAGATGAATGACATGGCATATGCATGACATGTGAAGCGGATGACATACGATATGCATGATATAACATAGTATAATGGCATGGCATATGCATGATATGGCATAGTGATGTGTATGCAAATTGGCATTCAACATGGCATTTAGTATGGCATACAACGTGACATGGTATATATGGCATGGCATAATGGCATATGATATGATAATAGCATGTGATATGATATGGTATAATGGCATGGCATGGCATATAGCATGGCAAGTTGCATGTATTGCATTACGTATTGGCATATGTTGGCGCATTTGAGTTGTATTGGCATACGAGATAATTATGTTATGACATGGCATAAAAGTATGTGATATGGCATGTGACATGATATGGCAAATATATTTGAGCAAATATAATAAACCATCCACAAATGAAAAATAATAAAAGCCGGTGAAAGGGATTAAGGAATTAGGGGATACATACTGGATTGTGGAGGATAAATTATTACAAACCAATAATAATCCTATCCTATTACATAAATATCGATGTATACAGCATTTTTGGGGTGTTAAGTAACACCCCCTCCTCTTCGGGTACCATTTCACCTCGGGTTGCATGAGCCAAAAATGCATGATGGAAATATGCAAAATAAACACAAATAAATTTATTAGTAGCAAATGAATTTAGGATTTGTTTGACTAGTCTAATGCTATGTGAAAGCATGAACCAAGAGTCAAAATCTAGCAATTTTTGGCAACAATTCATGCAAATTTATACGAGCCACATCGTGCAAATAAAAATAATTTTAAGTAAAATTATTTTTGTTTGATCATGGAGAATCAAATGGGAGTGCTAACATCACTTGGAAAAATTAGAGATAGCCACTCAACTAATTTGAATCCAATCCTTTCAAAAATCACATTTTTAACGAGTTAAATCGACATTTAATCATAGAAAATCAATTTTGAAGCCAAAATTAATTAAATGTAATTAATTTATGATAGATCTAGTACATTTCAACTACTGTGAAGCATCAAATGTTACTGGAAAAATCAAACTGATTTTGAAAACGAGCAGAAATGTGACTTTTTAGGAAATTTTCCAGGGAACGTGTGCCGCATCTAAACCTATGTATGCCACACATAGGCTGTGTGTGGTGTACATAGGTGAAGGTGTGGCACACATAGCTCATGAAGTTTCAAGAAAATCAAGTTTTTCAGGACAAAAATGATCTACAAATCAAAATACGCAACTTTAATGAAGACAGTACCTCATTTTGAGCTCGGATCGGCCTCCGATTTGCAATCCAAACAAATAATTGGTCAATTATCTTGAATAATAAATTTTAATGCTAAAATCAATTAGATCTAGATAATATTTGATAGATCCAGAACCCTAGAAACATGGACAAGCCTCTGGAGTTGCTAGAAAAATCAGATCCAAAGTAAAATGAGCAAAAAATGGTGTTTTCTGTGAAATCTGGAGCCTATGTGCACCAAACATAGACTGTGTGTGGCACACATAGATGTATATGTGGTGCACATAGCATGAAAAATAGAAGGAAAATGAAGTTTTTCAGTGAAAATTTGAGATCCAGCCCTGATCTAGGCAGATTGGACCTTAAAAATGAATTTTCACTCTATGGATTTGCATCCAACTCAAGTAAAATAATTTTAAGGCTAAAATTATGTAGATCTGGAAAATAAATGGTAGATCCAGAACATTAGAGGCATAGAGGGGCCTTTAATGTTACTGAAAGAACCAGATCGGGCAAAAATCAGAGTAAAACGGGAGAAGAATAGCATTTTTTTAGAATTTTCAAGCCTATATGCTATGCATATAGGCCTATGTGTACCATGCATGGGCTACATGTGGCACACATAGCCTGGAAAATAGAGTGAAAATGGAAATTTTTGGGAAAAACATGAAATCCAACTTGGATCTGGGCAAATTAAAGTTGGAAACATGTAGTTTTTGTTATAAAATAGCAAGAATAACCAAGATAGAAGAATGATTGAAGCCAATCCATAAGAAATCAAGCCAAAAGTTGGAGATTTAAGCAAAAATCCAAAGAAAATGGAAGAAAATTCAAGATTTACCTTATGGCAGTAGTTTTTTCTTGTAGATCTTCACTCCAATCATGCTTAGGAAGCATAACTAGTGTTAATTAGTCTTTAAACCTAAGAAATTAATTAATTAAGTGCTGAATTAATTTTGGGAGAATTTTGGTAGAGTTTTGGCTTACTTCTAGAGCAATTTTTGGACCCCTTTTGATGAACCCCAAGCTCTATATTTATAGAGCCAAATTAGGGTTTGGTAAAATTAAAATTTTTAATCTGGATTTGAAAATTTTTAGGCTATGTGTGCCACACATAGCCTATGTGCGCAACATGTAGTGCTATATGCACAACATATAACATTTTGACTCGTTGCATGGGGCCTACAGTGGTTGCATCAGGATATGCGCCCCATGCACTAGAAGCATCATTTTGTGTCCTAAGGCATTGTGTAATATGGATCATATCCGGTTTGGTCCTGAGAAGGCTCCCGACCAAACATCTTTTTATGCTATATACGTAGCACATAGTGCTATATGCTACACATATAGCATTTTACCCCTGCATGTACTGCCTTGCAAGAGCAAAAAGGGATGCATGTCGTATGTCAAATAAGCATCATTTGACATATTAAGACATTTTACAGTGAAAAGTATTCCAGATTTGGTCTAAAAAGTGGGCCCCACCAAACGTCTTTTTTCCTCAAATATTACATGCATGGCACTATATACCCTATGTGTATTTCACCTCGTATGGGTGAAATGTAACACGTGTCACATGTCAAATATGCATTATTTGAAATTCTAAGACATTATGTTATGCGGAGCATGTTATATTTGGTCTCGAAACTAGGCCTCACCCAAAGTCTTATTTTTGCTACATGCGTAGCATGTAGTGCTATATACTATGCATATAGCATTTTCATGCAATGTACATAGGCTCATATGAGCAAAATGTAACATGTGCCATATGTCATCAGAGATGCACTCGACATTCTAAGGCATTGTGTAGCTTCAGCTCTCACTAGATGAGCCCCAGGTGGTAGGTCTCATCGTACACCTCATTTCGGGCATATAGTGCTACATGCCCAAAGTGTAGCATTTTGTATGCTATGTGCTCTGCCTCATGTGAGCAACATGAAATGTGCTATGTATACTCAGAACACTCTGGAAAAAGCTGAAAAGGGTGGTGGGCCTCATCGGTGTCTCATCTCGGGCATATAGTGGTACATGCCCAAAGCATAACATTTTACATACTATGTGTTTTTCCTCTAATGGGCATAGTGTAATGTGTCCTATGGGCACATAATACACAAAGAAGGCTAAAGAGGATAGTGGGCCCTACCAACTGTAATGTGCTCTATACACTTAAAACACTCAAGAAAGCCAAAGAAGCATACATGCATTATCGGGGTCGATATCGGAGACCTGTACCAAGGCGAATCGACAAGAACCCAAAATCGTAGGTGGGTGAAAAGTCAGGGTCAACAGTTTACCCCCTGATCAAGACCATTTTGAGTGGACACTAGTGTAAGTCGTCAAAATGAGATCTGATCATAACATGACTTTCACAGAAAGTAAGGAAGGTACTTGACCAATGTTCGTGTCGAGGCCTGATGCTCATGCTGAGGCTTACAGTGTGCTTGGGTTGAGGCTTTTAGAATGCTTGCGTCAAGTCTTACAATCTAGTTCTGTCACTGGGTGCCCGATGCTCGAGCCAGATGATCAATGCTGATCTATTGCTCATGCTAAGGCTTACATCCCAATTCTGCCACCGGGAGCCTGACGCTTGGGCTAGAATGATCAAGGCTGATCAGAGGTCTTCTGCAAGATCAATGGCTTTATTACGAGACTTGAAATCATCTGTAATCAGTGTTCAGATGCCTACTGCTAGGATTTAGGAACCAAAGGCTTGGTTCTGTGATCACTGTTGGATCAATTGGTCAACTGTTAGACCTGGATGATCGTCTGCTGGGTCAATGCTTGCACCATCAAATAAATGTCAAATATCTCTAAAACGGCATTTAAGATCCTCTATTGGGTCTTTGACATTTTTTGGTCAACAGTTTTGACCAGTGAAAATCCCAGTTCTGTCATTGGCGGCCCGATCAAATAAGTGTTGACTATCTCCAAAGCTTGCATTTGGGATCCTCTGTCATAATGCAATACTGTCTAGTCAATGGCTTGACCAGAAGTCAAAGGTTTGATTAATTTTGATCATCTGCTGGATCAATTTCCTATCTGTGCTAAACATGGAAAAGCAATTTGTTAGTGAAATTGGTATTAAAATGGTCTAGGAGAAATACCTAAATTTTTGAGCATCAGTCTGCTGCATTCTGACTGACTTTCTAGATTTTTTAGATGCCATGGGTTGTGAAAATTAGGCTCGATAGAGCAAACAACCTCTAAAAATTCTAAAATTTTTACCAAAGGCCTAACTTTTTATGTGCATCTTAGTGAGACCTGGGCGCATATTAGCAAAGCTCCCCTGAAGGTGGCACATGTTAGCAAAAATTTCTACATGCATAGCGTGTTCCACTATATGCTACGCATATAGTTTGGAAATTTTATATTTCAAGGCTCAAATCTGAAAATTCAGTTTGTTTCACCCTCCAAAACTGATTTTCTCTTAAATCCCAAACCGAAAACTTGGTGTTTTTATGAAAATGGCTAGAATTAGGATGCAATTGATGCCTCAGGACCCCAAATTTGTCGTGAATTATGCTCAAACCAAACTCATAATGCGTGATGCCTATTTTGGAGCCCGTTTTGGTGATGCAGTTATGGAAACTTTTTCCATAAACTCTCATCGGTCCCGAGCTCTTCCCGAGAAGGTGAGTTTTGTGCAACTCAGCTCGATTTTATGGTTTTTTGGAATTGAATTCTAGGCTATTTTTCTTGCATTTAGGCTAGTATTTGACCCGAATTAAGTGCTAGGCTAGAGCTAGGCTTAGGTTAGTTTGTGTTAGTCAAAGTGTTTTGGGGAAATCAGGGTTTTTTGGAGCGGGTTTCTGCTATATGTGGCACATATAGCACTATATGCACCACATGTAAGCTATGTGTGTCATACATAGGGCTATGTGTGTCATACATAGGGCTATGTGCTACGCACATAGCTAGGAAAAATAGGCTAAATTGCACATTTTTTGAGAAATTGCTCATTTTCATTCATTCATAAGCATGAATAAGTAGATTTTAGGTTTTAGGGAGGAGCTCTATGCCTTTAAAATGCTGTCTATATTCTGTAATTCAGTCTAAAAGCTAACCTAAATTATATAATTTACAAAGGGAGTGAACGGTCGTCAGCACTGGCAGCATCAGAGGAATTTTCGAGTGGTACTCCCAACTACCTCGGGAGATTCATGTCATAGTGGACCAGAGTTGCTTTGGTCCATATATCTCCTGTTTTACTGGTGTAGAGAAGAGATGCAACTGGTTTGTCATTACAGCCATGATTGAGCAGTGGATGGATTCCACACACACCTTCCATCTGCCGGTGGGAGAAATTGCAATTACCCCTGGGATTTTTGCTGGAATCATCGAGCTGGAGTGTGCAGGATTGCCTATACAATTTGATGCTAGATTGACATCGTTGTGTTGGGCATATGGTACAATTTTTGATTTGTTAGGCATGTCACCTAACGTGAGGGGTAGACATAGCATATCATACGACTGTCTCAGAGAAATAGTGTTGACAGAGACGCTTGGTTGAACAATCTATGTAGATCAGTTACACGCAGCTTTCTACTATATGTGTAGGGGTGTACTCTATTTAATGATACCAGGAACAACGTCCATATGTTTGTGCTGTAGGCTCTCCATGATCTGAGTACCATCGGGAGATTCGATTGGGGTAGCGCTGGTCTAGCCCATCTGATGTAAGGATTAGACCTCTACAGTAGGCAGTGTAGAGATCGTTTTATTGGCTGCTGGCAAGTTGTAGAGGTAAGCAGAATTCTGTTGATTCTGATTTTGATATTTACTCGAGTCTTCCTGATTGTGTATATTGATTTTACAGATTATGACATATGAGTTTAGGCTGCTTCCAGAACTCTAGATTCCAAATAGGGTACCGCTTGGTTTCCCGTGCATGCAGGCATGGAGTGTACCAAGATGAAGGCTTGACTATATGATGGATGAGTTGAGAGAGTATCTCAACTACTTGACCTAGGATCAGGTAAGAAGAAACAATTTAATTAGCATTAAACTGTATTGAATTGGTTTGAGAAGTACCTGAGTAGATGTCTGATTTATCATCATTATTGGAATAGGCGCGTCCCTCTCCTTGGAGCAATATGTATCCGAGTCCAGAATATTTGACAAGCTCAGCACTTAAGGATGAGCATAATATGTTGTTAGAGAGTCCCGAGGTTAGACTCTTTTATTTAGGGGAGCGCGTGATTGACTAGCAGCTGGGGCCAGAGAGCCGTGTGGAGCTACTGAACCACCACGTATTATATTCTAGGCATCTTGCACTGATACAGACCCAGAGGTGATTACTGGGTTGATTGGCATCCCTGGATGAGAGTGTTTATCGGATTCACCAGTGGACTACTCCACTTTCATTCAACTAAGGTTACTGGGGCCTGTGGAGCTTTCCACATTTAGAGGTAAGCATGACAGAGCCAGTGGGATTAGAGTTAGATATGATATTCATAGAGGTCAAGGTGGATGCCGTGGTTCATCTGCTATTGGTATTTCTCGGGGTAGCGGTGTCTTAAAAAGATCTCATGAGGCTCATGGTGGTGCAACTCCTCCAAGATTGATGTCTGATACTCCCAAAGTGCCCCCAGGATATGAGCACCTGGTAGACTTTGTGGAAACATCCTTTTCGGTGCTAGCGAGGGATGAGATAGAGTTTTATCCATTGAAATATGAGTACATGTTTTTTGTATTTGCTCTGACTTTAGTGGTCTTACATGTATTCAACCTGTGCAGGTACCTAGGGATGCCATGGCTGACGCCTTGAGACTTCTGACAAGGTTGCACCACTATAACACTTCTGAGATGCTAACTGTTTAGGTGAGTACCTGTTATAAATGTGAATGCATGGAAATGCATGAATGCATGACTTATATGCCTATATGCTTATATTTACAGATAAGCAGGCAGTTGGAGCGAGAGGAGTGGGACCATTATGCTCAAATGACATAGCAGATGGGACGAGAGATTGCCCGGTTGATAGCACGTTTAGAGCGATACAATATCAAAGTTCCAGATAGTCCCAGCCCTGATGATGACCACTCTGGTGAAGATGATGCTTAAAGAATACATGATGTTTGATTCCTATATGCATGATGTCAAAACTCTGTAGTTTTTATATTAGAATAATAAGATAGTGTGTTACAGTTTAGCATATGGGCCTAGGACACTAGGGCTATGGTGTACAACTTGAAAACATCCAAAAGCTTGAACTGTGTATCTTTTGGATTTGTTAGTGGAATCCAAAATTGTTTACTGCTATAAATATCTCATGCTTTATGTTTCATTGCCAAAACATAATTTCTTTGTTCATCTGTGTAGAAGCTAGATATACAATGACTCAGCAATCACTGTCTGCTTTTTGTACTCTTTCTCGCCGCTATGGCAATGATGAATGAAGTAGATTAAGCGAGATTGAGCTTTAGTACTTGAGGACCTTTCAGCAACTCTCAATCAATAATGCTTTCTTGCATGCGACGGTACAATTCTGGGATCCAGTGACCCATGTTTTTTAGTTTGGACACGTTGAGCTATACCCGCTGTATAAGGAGTTTATTGCCATCCTCGGAGTTTGTTGTAGCATGACGGCGATGCTAATAGTGTTGATGCCTATCAGAGAGGCATTCCCACATCTGATTAGGGCTTTTGATATCAGCCTGATTGAGATGAGGCCATTTTTGACTGCAGATAGCCATGTAGATATTGCTGCTATTTTTTGGCTATATGGCAAAAAAATCTATGGAAGACCCGTCATGGCTAAGGGTAGCTAGATTTGGATTGCTAGCACAATTCATGTTCGTTGATCCATTTGGTCATGGAGATTTGCTAATCATGCTTGTTGTAGACCAGATTGTGGAAGGTCAGAGTCCTTTTCTTATGATCATGGTAAAGACGATCCTTGGGTTAGATAAAGTGAAGCAAGGACATTCTGAGCACTTTAGTGGTAGTTTGCTTCTGTTGCAAGTAATGATTCTAAGCTACCTTTGTAGGTTTTTAACTTAGAAAAGTTGTGTTTTTACCCTAATTTTTGCATGAGTCACCTTTTATAAGGTTTTCAGCTCATTGGGTTATTGTTCTTGCTTTGGACCATAATTTTTGCTTGAACTACCCCCTTGGGTTTCCAGCTTAGTGGGTTGCTCTAATTTTTGCCTGAGTAGCCTTTTACAAGGTTTGTAACTCAGCGAGTTTTTATTATTTTTATTTTGTTACAGGTCTGGCTTCAAGAGAAGCTTGGGATATTGGCACCACCAGCAGGGGACCCATAGAGATATCTCCCTCATAGCCACATGCGGAGGGGTTATACCTTCAGTGAGGCAAAGATGATGTCATTCCAAGACTGGATTGAGTAGATGGGGACCCATCCTGAGAGCGAGATCAAGTGGAGCTATCCTCGGTGGCTCATACAGCATGTGACTATAATGACCTATATAGATTGTATCCCACTGTCGGGATTCAAGCGTTGCACGCACTACAGTCCTACTAGGATCTGTCGTCAATATGGCCATCAGCAGACTATACCTTAACTAACAGAGTTTGAGGGAGGAAGGCTGGTGCCTCACTTTATGGAGTATGTGGAGAGGACATGGCCCCATCGCCGGATAGTGCTGGTGGAGATTCCTATAGTTGGACCTACCATAGATGATGAGTACAAGCTATGAGTGCTGCACCATGCCTGAATCCTGTACTACGAGAGATCATTAGACAACAATATGTAATAAAGGATGATAATGCTTTACATTTGAGATTTGTATTACTTATGTCTAAGTTTATGAAGATGTGCTCCATTTGCATTAATGAGTTTAAAAAATTTACATGAAAAATCCTAAAATCGATACAGAAGTTCTGGATGTGCATCAGACTTAACCCTTGTTATTGACCAGTCTCGCACGAGTTTTTCTGATCAAATATTTTAACACTCTCCTTTTGCTTCTAAGAGCTCTAAATTTTGCATGAGTCATCCAAGCATATTTTCAACTCATTGAGCAAATATTTTTCTTTTGCCTTAACTTTTACGTGAACTGCCTATGGAGGTTTTCAGTTCACCAGGCTTTTTATTTTTATTTCACCTTTTCTTTTGCCTTTTACTCTAGATGAAATACCTCTTTAGTCGATCAAGGTTGACGGGTTCTAAAAATTCATTACCTTCCAAATCTGAGATGCAAATAGTGCCTTTGGAGAGGATCTTTTTAACTAAGAATGAGCCTTCCCAGTTAGGTCTAAATTTTCCATGAGGGTCACGGATAGCTAATCTAACTTGCTTCAAAACTAAATCACCTTCCTGTATGGCAATGGGTTTGACCTTTCTATTGAATGCATTTACCATGCACTTCTTGTAGAGGTGTAGGTGATAGAGGGCCTTCAGTCTCTTGTAATCAATAGTAACCAGTTGTTCATACCTGTCCCTTTTCCACTCAGCTTCTGGCAATGGGGATTCTAGATTGGTATGAAGTGATTTTAGTTCCACTTTGATTGGCAATACAACTTCTATCCTGTAAATAAGAGAGTAGGGAGTGGCACCTATAGGACTCCTTACTGTGGTTCTGTAACCCCATAAAGTAAATGACAGTTGCTCGTGCCAGTCCCTTTAAGTTCTCACTGTCTTGGCTGAGATGCACTTGATCATTTTGTTAGCCGCTTCGACTACCCCGTTAGCTTAGGGGTGGTAAGGAGAAGATTGATGGTGCTCAATTCGATACTTTTCCAGCAAGTCAGCAACTTGGAGAAGTAATCAACAGCCACTAGTATGTAACGATGCCCGTTAGAAGCGTTAGGATCAATCTCACCCATGATGTCAACTCCCCAAGTTGAGAATGGCCAAGGCGTTATCAAATTATGCAATTCAACTGGTTGTAGGTGACTCAGATCTCCATGAATTTGGCATTTATGGCATCTCTGCACTAACTTTATGCATTCTGTCTCTATGGTGAGCCAGAAATATCCTTGACGTAGGATTTTCCTTTAAAGTGTGAATCCATTCATGTAGGACCCATATACACCAGCATGTACTGTTTCCATGACTGATTCAATCTCCTTCCCCGATATGTACCGAAGTTGTAGACCATCTGCTGTTCTTCTGTAGAGAACACCCTAATGCTAGGTAAAGTTGGTTGCTAGTCTGTGTAAGGCTAGCTTATCAGTCTTATAGAGAACACACAAACTGAAGCTAGTATGGCCAAAGCGTTAGCCATCTAATTTTCTTCACCCAGCATGTAAATGAATTGGCATGAGCTAGAATTGTAAACCATGTGCTTCATGTATTCAGCATAAGGCTTGAGCCTTTTCCTCTTTGTCCTCTCACTCAGCCATGGATTGGTGAATGACAAGCATCGAATCACCAAATATCTAAACATCTTGGGCACCGATCATCAGCAATGCTTCTAGCCCGAAGAGACATGCCTCATATTTAGCCATATTATTGGTGACCGGAAAGCTCAACCACTTAGAAAGCATAATGAGTTCACCTTCAGGAGTGATTAGCACAACCCCTATACCTGCACCTCTTCTGTTGACTGCATCATCAAAGTGTAATTATAATTTTTAGATATCAACTGCCATCAAGTGCTCATCTAAGAAGTCTAATTCAAAGGTTTTAGAGTCATCCATCAGCCTGGATGCTAAGAATTTAGCAATTGCTCTGCCTTTGATCACCTTGGTTATGATGTACTGCACATCAAACTTTGATAACAGGATCAGCCACCAGGAGAGTTTTCCTACCGATGAAGGAGCTGCGTACAAGTACTTCATAGGGTCAACCTTGGAGATTGCTTGAACTTAGTATGACTGGAAGTAATGCCTGGGTTTCTTGGTGACCCAGACCATAACCATGCATAGCTTCTCAACAGTGTTGTATTTACACTCAGTTGGCAACAGCTTCTTACTCAAGTAATAGACAGCATGCTCGACTCCAATGTCATTCTTTTGAGCCATCATAGCACCCACTAACTCCTCCTCTAAGGCTAGATAGAGTAGTAATGGTTTTTCAGTTGAGGTGGTTGCAAGATTGACGGTTAGAGAGGTAATGCTTCACCCTCTCAAATGTAAACTGGTAGTTCTCATCCCATACCATAGGCTGGTTCTTCCTCAAAAGCTTAAAGATAGGCTCACACATGGTAGTGAGCTTGGCGATGAATTTGCTGATGTATTGGAGCTGTCCCAAGAATCCCCTAACTTCGGTCTTAGTTCAGGGAATAGGCATCTCGATGATAAACTTTTCCTTGTCAGGATCCTCTTCGATACCCCTCTAACTGATAATGTGACCCAGCAGCTTACCAAATGTCACTTTAAATGTACACTTCTTCGGGTTCAGCCTGAGTCTATATTTCTTAACGCGTATGAGAAACCAGTCAAGAGTTATCGGATGCTCTTCTCTGGTTGGAGACTTCACCATCATGTCATCCACATAGACTTTGACCTCTTTGTGAATTAAATCATGCAACAAGGTTGTTGCAGCTCATTGGTAGGTAGCACCTGCATTCTTCAAGCTAAAGGGCATGACCTTGTAGCAGTAGGTCTCCCATTCTGTGATTAAAGATGTCTTCACCTTGTCTGTAATTGCCATTAGGATCTGGTTATACCCATAGAATCCATCAGTGAAGGAATACATAGCGCTAGTAGTTGCACTATTGACTATTACATCGATATGAGGCAAAAGAAAGTCATCTTTTGGACATTCTTTATTCAAATCCCTGTAGTCTACATAGACTCTGACCCTGTCGTCTTTCTTGGGAACTGGAACTACATTGGCCAACCACTCTAGATAGTTGACCACTTCAAGGAATTTAGCATCCAACTTCTTTTGGATATCTTCCTTGACCTTCTGTGCCCACTCTGGTTAGAGGTGCCATAGTTTCTGCTTAACTAGCTTGAACCCCAGCTTGGTAGGAATTCTGTGCTCCGCGATGGATCTGTCGACACCTAACATGTCTTCATAGCCTAGAGCAAAGGCTTTTATATGCTTTTTCAATGCACTGATTATTTCTATTCTCTCTTTAAAGGTAAATTCCAATGTAATCTAGAGTAAACATGGTTTATTATTTGTGTTAATATTAACATTTTTGATGCATGATGCATTAATGTCAAAAATGCTTATGTAATACTCATGTTCATGCACAATGCCATTAAAATACACATCGTAAACATAAGCAAAGTTATTCTTCATTGCATTATACTTTTTTGGAATTACATCATCATCAAATAAAATAAAAATAGGGACATCAACATCCTCATACAGTAATTCCTCAAAAGTACTATCCACCAGTGTGACTATGTCTTCGTAGACCTTTGGCAGCAGCAAGTCTTCAATGTCCTAAAATAGATTTCCCATGTCATATAATCTTTATTCTCAAAATGCCCCTGTGAATCATATTCACCCTGGGCATCTTACTCTGGCCAGAGATTCCTGAATAAAGACTACTTCATGAATCTTTGAGATAACCCCTACTATTAATCTGGGGTGGTGAATTCTCTATTGATTTTCAAATACCTTCAACTATGTTATACCATACCCAACCTCGAAACCATGAATGCCTCCTAAGGAGGAATAAAGTATAGGAGTCAAAGTACAGTAATCCATAGTTAAGATAACCTTGATATCTCAAGTCTTAAGGATACTTGCACTACTGATATGAGTGATATACAATTTCACAGACATAGATCAATTATCCATATGAAATCTCACTGGCAAGGTCTCCAATGAACTAGTACTATACTATTCATCCACATATTCACTTTAGACATCTCATGTAATGATGAATGAGAATCACCCCTAAATAGGAAGTGTAATATGTGCTGATCTTCCCATACTAATCCTATGATCAAGGATATTTAGATATTGAACATTTGCATAAAATAAGAATCTCGTTCTATAAACTCTTTATGGATTCTTTTGCACTGTTCCAATATCATGGACTTCAATATATAGTTTAATACTCCAAGTAAAACAAGTTCATTTAAAACATTGTACTATATAATGAATAATGCCTTTATTAATGAAAACGTATAGTACAGATACACATGATGCTCTAGAGCATACATTAACAATACAATTGATAGTGATGATTATTTTAACATTCTAAAGGAAATAGTTGTAGTTGAATATATGAGATTACCTTTAAAGTGAACTATTTTATTCAAATGTGATTGGTTTGATCTTACTCCAAACATTAGTACAAAGGTTCATAATAAATACAAGCTTGTTGATGTAAATTTTTGAAGATGCTTCAATAAGTATGAGTCTTTTATACTTGTAACACAATCAATGCAAGTATGTTACATGTGCTCAAGTTTACGTAGAGATAAGGTTGACTAGTTTGCCATTTCCAAAGTTAAACCAAGATCGCAAGTAGATATACCTGCATAAAAGATAACAAACATGGTTGCATTTCAAGAAGAATATCATGATGATCATGAAATTATTGCAATTGATGATTCATCACATGACTCTATTAATTCTTCGAATGATCCATATAAAGGGTTAATAGATAAAAGTAAGGGTGAAGATGATGATATAAATGAAGATGACTTTATCAGTACAGAATCTACCGATAGGTTAGATAAACTAAAAAATATTAAAACTGGTGGTAGTGAATAACGGGTAATGTCATGTACTTTAATATCAGACAAATTGTTAAATTTCTTTTTTCATTATTTTTGTATTTATTATTTATCATACTCTATCTCTATCTTTCTTTATATTACAACCAGAGTTTCATGACGTGCGTTGCACATTAGCATGATTTTTTTGACCCATCATTTTATAATAATTTTATATTTTATTTTTTCAAAATTTTTACCATGGTAATATTTTCTACAATTTTAAATTCATATTTGATATTTAAGCATTATGTATTTATTTAAAATGTTGTTTATATAATGTTTTCATCCATTCATTTATAAAAAAAATAAGAACAAGTGTTTATTTATTTATTTGATAGAAAAACCTTTTTGTAGACTATATTTTTTTGTATATGTTGGTTCTTTGTTGTTGAGCTTGAAATCCCTCTTGATAATGCAACATATAGTTGTTCATGTGAAAAAACATCTTCTGGCAAGTATACTTTTACATTTGGTAATTATTGCAAAACATAATGCAAATTGGAAATTGCTTCCTTTTGAATCAGAACAAATATCTTTCACTTTTTGGTGGATTCAGTGGTATTCTTAGTAATAACACTTATCTATTAGCATGTTGCCTAACTATTATTTTAGTATGTGAAATAAATCTATCACTGTTTAACAATGGATAGAAACAGAAACATTACGTCGCTATTCGTCGCTAAATAGTGATAGATTTATTTTCTTTTAAATAGCGAAGTAACTCACCCTGTCTCAAAATCTGTCACTATTTAGCGATGAAACTTATACTTATCAAATCTGTCTCTATTCGTCGCTATCCATTGAAAAGCCATCGTCTCTATTTTTAGCAACAATTGCTTCATCGATAGTACCTTTTTCGTTGTCGATCCGTCGTTAAGGCTTACAATAACGAATTTAGCGATGACAAAGTTTATCACTAATCAGTATCTTTTTTGTAATAAAATACCAATTTGAGCAGTGGCTGTGATATGGGTACATAGTAAGTGGTACGTCTATATCAAACCTTTTATTAATAATGCAAACTCAAGTAATATTCAAAAAACCTCTTGGTACACCTGTACAAATGGGTGGCATGATCATACACATCCAGAAAATTCACAAACCATGTCAAATGCTAAATTAGTTAATTGTTAACATTAAAATCAATAATCATGAGGCTAACATAGATTATATGTTATAATAGAATTTTTAAATAATAGTTATAATAATTTAATTTTAAAAAAATAAAAGTGTTATTACAAAAATGAGATATAATAATAAAATTTTTTCAAAAGTTTTTTCAAGATTAAATTATGTGTTGTAATAGAATTTTAAAATGATATATATAATAAAAGAATTTTAAGGTGATGAAAAATTTGTTATAAAAATGATATATATAATAATAGAATTTTATTAGGTGATAAAAATTCTATTATAAAAATCATATATAATCATAGAAATTTATTAGGATTAAAATTATGTATTAGAATAAAATTTTAAATGATATATATAATAATATATTTTTATTGAAATTAAAAAAACTACTAAAAATAAGGACATTTTCACAAATGGCATCCGTCCAATTTTCTTTAAGTGCACCCACAAAACTTTTTTCTTTCAAAAATATTTAGATTATTAAAAATTATATCATGAAATTTTTAAAATTTCATCAAAACGATATATTTAAAAAATTATATGTTAATTAAAAAAATTGATATTTATGTTAATTAAAAAAGTTGATATTTTTATGAAAATCTTATTTTAACAAAAGATTTTTTTAATTTTTAATTTTTAATTTTTATAATGAAAATATTAGAAGATGCTAGAATTCTTATCATGATAATAAATAAAATTTTATTCTAAAAATTCAATAAAAAATATATTGTAAAAATAACAAATATATTTATTAAAAAACTTTTTATTCCTCCTAGAACAGTTATTTTCGTTATCATTAACTAACACTCTTCTATATCTTAATTTTTTTTATTTTTAAAACTTCAATTTACATCATTATTATCTTGATAATAATTTAAATTTTTTTATTTATTTTCATTTTTTATTATTCAATAAATTAATCTATATTTTTTAATTAAAATATTAATTATAATAATATTAATTATTATTATTATTATTATTATTATTATTATTATTATTATTTCTCTCTGTATCCTTTGATTTTCAATATCTCATCAAAACATATACTAAAATAATTCATAAATTTATGAGTAAAATGTATTAAAATTCTATAAAATCTCATTTTACTAATAAATTTTTTCTAGGCCTATTATTTTTTTAAAAAAAATATTAGAGAAGTTTAAAATTTATATCATGAAAATAAATAAAATTTTATTTCAAAAACTTATTAAAATATATACTACAAATATAACTTTTATATTCATTTAAAAAAAATTTAGAATGATACAATTAGGATACAAAGACTAAAATATACATAATAAAGCGAAAATAATAACCCATGAAAGTGTATTCCTGATTAAAAGCTAGAGAGAGCCTTCCCTTTTTATATTCAACATTCATTGGGTTGATGAACACAATGGTTCACTTTTCACTTGTAATAAACATTTAGATATCTAAAACATATGAAGGAAGACCTTTTAGATTGTTAAAATGCAGTGGGCGTCACGTGACCCTACTAAAAATGCAGTGTCAACGTGCTTGTGGAAAAGCTAAACGTTGTATTTTCATGTGATATTTTAGGTGTCGCTTCTACCGAATCACAGTTTACTGTATACTATGTCCTCATCATTTAGTTCAGTTCGTGACTCCAAAGAGTCCTTTTCCATTTTAACAAACCCACATGACTTCTCCGCAATTTTATGCATTTTGATATTTTTATTCTTACATTAATATGTTGTATTAAATGATAATTTTTATATATTTAAATTATTATTAATATATATTAATTATATATCTGTAATTTAATTCTTGCAATTAAATAACTATAACTATATTTATATTATAATATTGCAATTCATGTATTATACTACATAACAACTAATGTTATTGCCACCAGAAGTTAATAAGATATTATATACTAGGCATAATATAATTTAATTAATTAAATATGATAAAGTATTATTTGTATATGAATAATATCAATTATTATACTATAAATATTTAATTAACTAAATGCATTATAAAATAATATTTTTACGAAAAATGAAATATGGTTGATGAAGGATAAAATATTATTTAAATTGTATATTATGAATGAAGAAGAATCATTTAAAATATTTGTTTGATGATAAAAGATTAATTGAAGAAAATAAACTATATTTTATTTTTTTAATACTTATGATTAAAAGAAAATTTTGTATGTAAATTAAAATATAATTTTTATGTTACATGTTTATTCAATTATATTCTATATTATGAAGAATAATTAATTGTTTAAATTATTTTTGACTTATATTAGAATATAGATAATTAATTGTTAAAAGATTTTAATTAAAATAAAATCAAATAAAATTAAATAATTTAAAAGTAAAAATAAAAATATGTGAAGTTACTATAATGAAATTAATTAAAATATTAATTCTTATCTAAGTTCTTATAAATAATAATTTAAATAAAATTATAATAGAAGGGGCTTGAATATTAAGAATATGAATTTCCCTGGTATGACCTTGAGACGTTAGTATGATCCAATATTCATTTTTACCATATTGGAGTCGCCTAATAGGACAACATGGTCCAAGTAACGGCCAATTTGTGATGGAAGTATCCGAGTATGAGGTGGCAATGTTAAGGTGAGGTGGCTGCATGCAGAATCCTCATCCCAACTTGATTATTCTTCTTCTTCACATGCAATTCCTTCAAGCGGCAACCCCTTAACCTATTCACCTTCCTCAGGCTACTCTGCTCAATTTAATACATTATCTAATGATATGTCACTTCTATACCTTAATATTTTTTAAAATATAATTAATACAGCATCACAAGCTTGGACGTTTCCCTCCCTTTCTGTTCACTCATCTCTCTTTTCCCTCGTGTTCAAATTCCCACAGCCCTTTCAGCCTTTCTCTTGTCTTTTCCCTCTTCTTACAGGCTTCCCGTTGACAGTCTGTTCTGCATTTTTCTTTTGTTGAACCCACTCCCATTCAAAACATGCACTCTGAAATGATACAAATAAAATTTTAAAAATTAATTAATTAATAAATATGAAATTCTAATGCAATGCCTACTTCATTATATATATGTATATGAGACACAACCAGAGAAACCGAAACTTAGTTTCTCTTGTGTATTTCAGGATCTTTTTCAAATCAATGGCTTCTTCTTCTTCTTTTTCTTATTCTCACAGATCAAGCAGCAACTTAGTTGCTGTAATCTCCATCTTCGTAATTGGCTGTTTGGGTGGAGCTTCTGCTGGTAACTTTTACGAAGAGTTTGATGTAACATGGGGAAATGGTCGAGGAAAGATACTCAACAATGGCCAGCTTCTTACTCTTTCTCTTGACAGGGTTTCAGGCTCAGGATTTCAGTCCAAGAATGAGTATCTCTATGGAAAGATCGATATGCAACTCAAGCTTGTTCCTGGCAACTCTGCTGGCACCGTTACCGCCTATTATGTACGTAATCACCGTTTTCAAACCTACATATTTATCTAAACTAAGTTTTTGTGGATGAATCAAATCAATCATTTTAATATAAATGAGTTAAAATCATTCTCTTATTAAAAGCTATTCTTTCACATAATTAAAGGGAAGAAGGCCATTTGATTATAAGTGAAGTTAGTCTGAATATTTTCAGGGTTCTCTTGACAGCAACAAGAACATGAAATCAGTTAAGCCCTCTTCTAAAATTTTGTTTAATTGTCAGATGAAGTCAGCAGGATCTGGATGGGATGAGATAGACTTTGAATTTTTGGGAAATTTGAGTGGAGATCCTTACACTGTTCATACTAATGTCTATAGCAATGGAAAGGGTGACAGAGAGCAACAATTCCATCTCTGGTTCAATCCTACCTTAGATTTTCACACCTACTCCATTCTTTGGAATCCTCTCGGCATTGTGTAAGTTAATACTTTTTCCTCAACAACTTTTTACTACAATAAATAAATCATGAAATATATTTTATCTTATTTTTTATTTTATAATAATACCATATGAGTTTTGAAATTTTTACCAAAATAACAATTCTCTTGAAAAATATTATTTTCATAAATTTTTTAAAAATTCATATTTTTGAAGAGCATTTTCCAACGAACAGATATGAAAAAATGTCTAAGTAAGTCAATGTTTATAGAAATATGTAAAAGGCATCTCGTATGTTGATAGTTATCAAATAATTCGACCTTTAAAGCATATGAAAGTGTTACTCGAAATCCATGCAACAGCATGTAAGCATGTCCCTTCATTGACATGCATGATCCAATTCAATTTTTACTTCATCCGAGCAAAAGAAAACATTTTTAAATAAATTATGGTATAGATTATTGAAATTAGAAATGAATTATACTTAGAAATAAATGAAATTTAATTGTGTTTCAGCTTCTCAATAGATGGTATACCAATAAGAGTGTTCAAGAACTTGGAAACAACAGGAGTAGCCTTTCCAAAGAGGCAGCCAATGAGGATATACTCAACATTATGGAATGCAGATGAGTGGGCAACAAGAGGTGGTCTAATTAAGACTGATTGGTCCCAAGCTCCTTTCACAGCCTCCTACAGAAACTTCAGAGCCGAAGCTTGTATTTGGTCTTCTGGCAAACATTTCTGCTCCGCCAATAATGCTTGGCTTAGACAAGCAGTGGACGCAACAAGCCTAAGAAGGCTTAATTGGGTCCGCAACAATTACATGATCTATAATTATTGCACTGACACTAAGCGATTCCCTCAAGGCTTCCCGCCAGAATGTCGTCACTAATCACATATACGTACATATGAATCGAGAAGTAAGCTTTCTACAGAATTATGATCAATGTATCCCTCCATAGTTTCTGTGTATATTTGCTTTTCTCTTTCAGAATATATTAAATAAATGGTTGTTATATATATATATATAACCCGTATATATATATTCGGCATGCATGATGCCGTTATGTGAGAAATTTACTTTCAAAATCGAAATTGTTTCTTTGGCAGTGATGAAAATAATATAGTAAAATAAATTTAGATTATCATATTGAAAGGATTGATTTTTATGATTTAACTGTAACATTATTTGTATATGAAATCAAATTAAATTGAATTAATAATGATAATAAATGAGGAACATGAATGCATCAATTAATAGATTTATAAATTTTAGTGATCTATAATTATGATTATAAGATTTAAACTCACATGATTACTTTTTCAAGTTGATTAAGTTTGTTCATAATATTATTAATTGAAACAATATTGTGAATTTTGTGATTTGATTGTAATATGTAAATTGTGTATCATACAACTACTATTGTATATATGTATAAAACTTCTCCTAGAATATATGCATTATAACAGACTATGTACACGTGTAAACAAAACAAAACATTCCAGACTATTCTTATAAAACAAAACATTGCAGACTATTCTTATAAAACGCAACTGTTTTGCAATATTCTCAAAACGTTGTGGTATTATTTCCATCTCTTCGTATTCCCAATCTAATCAATTATGCTTCTTAATGCTTTCTTATCTATCATGCCTCATTGCTTCAGTCATTTTCTCCTTCCTCATATCATTTTTCAATTCATCTTCTGCCTTTGTCTTCTTTTTTGAACCATAAACACTTTCTTGCCTCTCTTCATACCTCTTACAAGAGGAAATTGATTGTGAGAAAACAGGTTTCATCTTATTCATTTTCTCCTTCCTAATATCATTTTTCAATTCATCTTTTGCCCTTGTCTTCTTTTCTGAATCATAAAGACTTTCTTGCCTCTCTTCATGCCCCCCCTATAAGAGGAAACTAATTATGAGAAAACAGGTTTCATCTTATTCAGTAACTTATGAAACTATTTTTCTCCTAATGACTTTGTGAATAAATTAGCCAGTTAAGCCTCCAAATTAACAGGTACAACTGAAATCAAACCCTCTTTCAAACTATTCCTTACCACATATAATATATTTCCATGTGCTTCATCTGCTCATGAAATACAGGGTTTTTTGCGATATGAATAGCTACTTTATTATCACAGTGAAGCGGTATGGGCAGACCCTATGAGAGATCTCCTTGTTACCTTGCATGCTGCCCAATCAGCATCGCAAAAGGCAATAAGCTTGGTTGGGTGTCGTGTTGGAAAGAATAGATCATTATCTAGCTCTCCTTTTAAATACCGTATTATATGCAGTGTAGTTGTAAGATGATCTCGACATGGTACTTCCTAGCAGTCAAGTTCTCCATCAAGAAGTTTGAATTCCATCTAGCCTCTAGACACTTCACGGTTAGAATGGACAACACATCTTTTCCGAAGATGCTAGAATTCAAAGGAAGACACCTCCCTGATAAGCAGATGCTCAGACTCTCGGAATGGTTTAGCAGGTATGATTTCACTGTAACTCATATAAAAGGTCAGGCAAACCTTATCCCTGACTTTTTATCCCGACTCTCTAAACCTGTTCCTACCCATCCTTCCCAGTCCTCATCAGTCTTCCATTTTCCTTCTGTTCTCATGATCACTCTCACAGATGCTATCTTACCCCCTCACTTTCCTTTCCATTATTCTATTCCAAAAAATATTACATGGATTGAGACCCAGATTAAAAGTTATTGTGACAGGCACTTTTCTCCTTCGCTTAAAATCCATACCACACCTTACTGTTTGGTTCCCAGTATCACTGAAACCTACCCTCGGGATGAAGAAGACCTATGGTTCTTATGGTGTCTTACGACACTGTTCAAACAACCTATAGAACTTCCCCTTCTGAATACTCTCTGGTTCTTCAATAATCCTCGAAACCAAAATACCCTTCCCTGGAGATTTCTAACCTGGTTCAAAACCTCTCAAGAATGGACCCAACTCCTCCTCAGAGAAATTAATAAGGCCCAACTCTATTCCAATCCCAGCCTATACAACTCCAGTCAACACCACAGCATCTTTCTTTGTAGTAAAAGGTTTGTGTCTAACATTGGCACTAGATATGTTACAGAACATGATGCAGAGCTCTGGCAAACCCTAGATCATCCTATGTCTCAGTATACAGTACAAGAAATGGAAGATCTACAGCGACTTGTTCATCTGGTCAACACGAGAACCATCTTCAAACCTATGGTTTACCTACCAGACACCCCTTATCATGTCAGACCTCCTATTACCTATCCTCCCTGTACTCAACCAAGCTCCAGCCTTACACTCCAAGATGACCCATTCGAACCACCTCCTGATCCTGTTCAGACTACCCTCACACAGATCCGAGATACTAATGAGCCTTCAGCCTCTTTTGACCCAAATGATCCACTCTTCCAGGATTCTCAGCCCATTGAGCCCATTGATACCTTATACAGGGACTTCAATCCTGAAGATCAAACTCCTCTGCTGGACTCACCTTCCCAATCTCCTCGCCAGGCCCAAGCTCGTCGAGATAGACACAGAAGACGCCGACACTCTTACTATGCTAGTGATAGTGACAGCTCAGATGATCCTGACTGGATCTGGCATGAACCTATCAACAAGTGATGAGACCTCCCCTATGTTCCCCACTCTCAAAAGCAGCCGAAAGTAAAGTAAAGAAAGTCGTCTTGAAGTTATCCCTCTATAATGAATTGATGAGTCATCAGTCCACTATGGGTGTATTATTATAAAGTAGTTTGTCATATAGCTATAATGGTGTGATAAGTCAAGAGTCATCCGTCCATTATGGATAGATAAAAGTCAAAAGTAGATTCCTTTTGTTTAAAGATGTTTCCACTTCCTTAAAGTCGTTTGGATGTATTAGGCTCCTTCGGTTATAAAAGGAGACCTTCCCCTTGTAATGAAAGCAAGCTTAAAAGAAATAAAATTTCTCTTACAAAAAACATGTCTCTCTAAATCCTCTCTTCTTCTTTCTGAAATAGCCTGCCTAGTAATAGTAACTAAGCTCTCTAATCGATCTCTCTGATCTGTTCCTAGGTCACTGACTAAGGTCTAAGAAGCAAAAGGCCTACCAGGTCCATATGCCATGGAGGGCAAGAGACCGTCTGGATGAGTTTTGAAGCTTTGGTCATGTTCCAGGAGCAGCTCTCAGCGACACCTTATTCCTTTGGAATGGGTTACAGACTAT